>VCRD01001595.1:0-95929 GCA_006783055.1 Trinorchestia longiramus | reverse complement strand
TCACACATCCGAACTCAACACGATCACGCATCCAAACTCAACACGATCACACATCCGAACTCAACACGATCATGCATCCGAACTCAACACGATCACACATCCGAACTCAACACGATCACGCATCCAAACTCAACACGATCATGCATCTGAAGATCGATACGATACCTGACCAAACAGAGAGACGCAGACGCCTTTTGAACTAAAAACTCTATCTTGACAGGAGAATTTTATGAATTTCAGTTGAGCACAAATTCCAATTGGTCTCCCCAACCCTGGAACTATTACAGCTAATAACGTTCTTTTCAGCCAGTGAAGATCCTTTCAAGTATTCTAAAAACACCTTGATCATTAGCAGTGGGTTAGAGCAAAACGTTTTTTGAACATCTTGAGATTTGAATTGAGTTGAACGATCACACCTGATAGTTGAAAAAGCGACATCAAGAATGATGAGAGCGAAATAAGAAGTTCTAATATTAGAATCAGAAGTGGCAGGTTAATAAGAGTAGAAAGATTGCCATCAAGAGTTCAAAAATAGAGCTAATACGTTGTGATCCACAGCAGGTTGGAATTAAGAGCTAAAAGATGTATATCAATCAATCGCCAAGAACTTGGAATTGAGATATTATTGCCAGTTTTCAATCTATTGACATTATTATGAAAATAATATCAAGAATGATCGGCACATAATCAGAAGAATTAAATTCATAGTCTGATTGCTGCAATCGAGTCTGAATACTAGAAAATAAACTTTTGAGATGGTCATAAGATATTCCAATCCAGAGTCAGAATTTGAAAATAAAATAACATAAGCAACAGTTTATATATTTGTGATCAAAATTAAACGAACAGAAATTTATTTACTTTGTATTTATTTTGCAAGAAAATAATATCAGATGATAGTAAAATAAAAGAATAAAGAAATTAAACAGTGTAACATAAGTCTTTAATGAGAAAGTTTTCTTCTCTGAGACATGTAAGGAATTACCCACAAGTCATTCAGAAAAGTGATGACTGTTGCTCAGTATGACATGCAATCACCTCTGACAGCAATACAAGTTTGACAGTGAAGTGGCATGCTATGAAGGAAAGCATCAATCTCGAGACGCATTAACGTATTTTCTTCCCGTAGAGCAGCTCACAAGTACTGGAGAGCGATTGGTGGATGAAGACATAAAGCAACGCGTCTCCCTCGCACATCTCAGACATGCGTTACAGAAGTTAAGGAGGGAGAGCGAGCAGGCTAGTGAAGGCAAGTACTATTTTGAGTTTTCAAAAAGACATCAGCTACTTGTGCTAAATACGAAAGTTGAACTGAACATGAGGTGCGAAGATCTCGTCACGATACATGGCAGCAGTTATGTCTTGTGAGTTTACTTGTAGAACTTCAAGGCTAGCTGTTCATGTCGATATAGTCATACATACCCACAGAACTATTGATCCACAACCATATTGCTCTCTTTTCACAATGTTTGAGAGCCAATATCGTGTGCCAGGTTCTCTCAAGCTGCAATTTCATTGAGAATCACTCGCAAGCAGAAATGTGGACTCATTCGTGGAAAGAACACGGGCCCACTGTTCGACCATCCAATTGACGCGGCAACAGCTTCCCTCTAGATGCCTCGTTCTATGAACACGTTGAAGGGATACACATACAGCAGTTCTTCAATAATAAAGACATCTCCGCCTGAGTCTTATGATCGCTGCTTGCTTCGATAGAACCGTTCCCGCAGCTGTTGTAAGGACAGATGCCAGTTGTTGTACAGACTTGCCCTTGTAGCCAAAAAATAGTTCTGTCTTCCTGAAGTCGCTCTTCGTCGTCTTTGTGCAGGTCTGTACTCTAAATACACTTTTGAACTATAGAAACTTCCACCATATCCAGAAAAAGAGCTGCACACTTAGTCATCTGGCTACATCAGCTTCAGACCGTCCACCTACAATTTCTTCCATCAGCTTCAACTGTAAAGAGCTTTCTCATCTGTTCTTGTCTTTTCTGTAGCAGTGAAGGTAGTAAAGGCAGTAAAACTAGCACTTGAAATGTGCACTGATGTTTTCATGGTTGTAAAAAACAGTGACGTAACTTTCGTTCAAAACATGATTGTTTTGACATATGTTTATATTTTACTCCATTTAGAGAGATTGTCAAATTAAGTACTAGAAGGATAAATTTCAGTGCGTGGCTTACATTTTGGACACTAGTATGCTGATCAGGTCGCTGTCAGCAATTGACTACAGCGAGGTGAGTGAGCAATTTAAAATAGAGAATTAAAAGTTCATACGACTCATTTATTGCTGACAGCAAAAAGTTCCTAAAACTTGACACTTTCCGCTTACCGAGTATCACACGCTATTAGAAAATTCAGTATAATTTCAATTGCAGTTAAGGGGAGTTTAGTTTAGCGACATGGCAAATGTTTCACGTGAAGCTTTCGAGTCCGGAAACAGGGACTAATAAAAATCAATTTATATGGCTCTTTAAATGAAAGCAGGATGAGCGGACGATAAGAAGTCGAGCACATTAGAGAGGGAGCACAGCGTGGGAGAAAGGGATGCTGCACCTGCATTCACCACTGCATCGTAAAACTTCAGCGTGCATGACTCGCATGATCCATGACAGCAGGACAAGGCACCTCGGAACATCACTCTTAAAAAATAAATAAAGTTAAATTAGGAAAATGCCACACAGTAGAGGCAACGCAAAGGTCTACTTCAATTAAAGTATTTCGTGAAGCATTTCAATGTTATCGCAACTCAAGTTTACTATTATGACGAGAGGGTGAAGAATTTTAATAAAAGGGGTAGTTTAGAATTCTGTGCGTCTGCAGAGAGCATAACTTCTGCAGAGGTGATTAACTGAAAGCAACGATAAAAACCTCGTCATAAGTATTTTGTTCGCTCGTAAATCAAGTTCGCTCGAAAATGTAGAAACTTCAGCAAATAGCGCCCCTAAGTTCAAGAAAACACTAGTTAGCTTTTTTCAAGACTCGGAGCTAAATATGAAATTAATTGAGACTCGCATTTCTGGTGCTATTTGAAATTCGAAGACACTCGAGGGGAGCATGCTTCACATACTTGAAAATATTATCCTAATAAGCACTTCCCTAAATCATGAATGAAACATTACTGCTCATAAATGGATTCACGAAAGTGACAGTACTAAGTTCAAGTTAAAACGCACTGTTACTACAATAGAAATTGTCGACACAATATTAAGATTATCGTAGCTGCAGTGCTTAAGCAGGAATATAATAATAATAATAATAACAATAATAATAATAATAATAATAATAATAATAGCAGAATATTGAGTATTGATTTAAATTATCAGATAACATTAGAATATTGATGAGCTGCTTATGACAACAAAGCCCACCACTCAACCTGGTATTGCATTTTACGATATTCAAGATGGACCTATAGCTGCATGATTAGTATCTCCAGACTTAACTCATGAGACCTCCTGTTCAATTTATTGCTGTATTTTTAAAATTGTACTTGGAAACATGATTCATTTTCCTTTCTCGGATCTAGTTTTCATGCTATCAAGGAACAAGAGAAGGACAAGAGGAAAATAATTATTTCCAACAGTTTTTTTTGTTCTGCACACAAGGTCGTAAGGAGAGTATTTCTGCTTAAAAATTTGAATGGTAGAAGAGATGACATAGCCGTTGGTTCAGCCATTTGCCATTTGCGGCTATATCTTCAGGAGGGCTCGATTGTGCAGCTGCCATTCGAGCAAATAACAGGTTGCATGATGCACCAGTCTCACCAACAAATGAAGAAAAAAAGAGATTAAAATTCTTAAACATACATAATAACTACAAGACTAAACCAACAGCGGCCTTAAATAAAGCTGTAGCTGATTTCTAGAAGATATATAGTTGTACTAATCAGAAACACTATTTATCCCATACGCATACTGACGAGACGACAGAATATATCGGTAGAAAATCCACCAGCATAATTCCGGAGTTCGAGCTTCGAAAACTAACTTATTCAGAACTTCTAATTTCCTAAATATACTCATTGAGCCATAACCTTGACTCCCGATTAGAAAAATAAATAGTTTCTAAATCTCAAGGAATATATTTGATAAGGACAACACAGACATTGATGAAGAAACGAGCATACGAGTATAAGGAACAATGTATCAAAAGCAGCAGGATTCTATGCTCGATCATGCGCCTCTCCACATCGTTTTCCTGTGCTGAACAGTATCCATGATGCAAGCAGCTCCTCAGTAAACGCGCACACGAAGGCGCTTCCGCCTTCCGTTATGCAAAGACAAATTAATTAACTGCCACCGGTGCAGCGGAGATAAGACAAACTCCAGAAAGTCTTGCTTCCCTGAAGAAATCTTCTCGGATTCCGGAGCTAGTAAACACCTTTGAAGACGGCTTCTGGGCCTAGAAGGAAGCGGCGCTGAGATCACTGTGTAAGTAGTAGGCCGTGCTAGTATTTGGGCAGGAGTTATTCGTTTACTCCCAAAGATGTTTACACGCATGGAAGGAATCAAGTTGAATAGAAGCGCAAGTACTGGTACTTGTCAAATAGTATTCTATTGAACTGCACTCACGTACAACACACTGACTTTTTCATGCAAATTAAAAGACCTATGTTTTGAAACATAAAAATAGTTTTGATTGATTTTATGTACATAGCACGGGGTTGAAATGTAATTTACAGTATTTCTTGCTGCTGAACATTTATTTCATTTGACGTGCAACCTTAAAAATGGAATTAACTTTCTACCAAGCATATTTCGTAGAACAACATTTTTCATTAATATATATTGGGAAAAAGTGCTCAATCTTAAATACTTTGTCGAAAAATGATAGCTTTCGATTAACATGTTACTCAGGAGTATTGATAAGTACTCAGGAGTAGTGATATTGTTGTTACTCAGGTATAGAAAGTTATTGCACCTATAGTAAGATTAAAGAGGCAGTGTTCGGCACGTTCTCCTGATTCACGTTATCTGAGTGTGGCTAATTAACACATTAAGTGTGGTTGCCTAGCCGGTGCAAATCTTTACTTTGTACATACAGCCACTAGAAAGCTTTGAAAAAATTACAGAACCTAACCTGAGTGACCCACTTCGCACTTAACGTGTTAAAATACGCATAACCTTTTCCAGGTGCGCTGGAGCGTACCTACACACTTACATAATTAAATTAACAGAGGCATCAGTCCACGCTAACTGAACAAAGCAATCCATGGCTTCGTTCATGCGTACGTAAAAAAGCGAACTCTATCTAATGCGTGAATACTTCGGTTTCCATTCAACAGAAGAGCGCTGTTCTTTGAAGCAAGTCGTCAAAGTACATTGTGACTATCAATTACCAATAGTAATGTAGTTATGCAGCATGGTCTCCAACAACTGAGCGCTAATACAAAAGTTTTCAAATATCATACTTTCAATTACTGCATTTTTAATGAATTCATCATCACACTTTTAACGCTTCAATACGTAACACCGAAATCATCACTTGGAGAAGCAAGTCGTTGCACGGACATCAAATGAAACAGTTTTGATTCAGTTAGGCCATCATGAACTGTTAGCGATCAACAGCAGAACAAATGTACTCGTTTACACACAGACAATAGCAATGCACAACTACTTCTTGGGGTAAAGGAAATTTTGCTTCACTGCTCAAAACTAAATTTATACTTCAATGTTAATCATATTTCAGAAAAAGATTGCCTTCCAGAAATCGTTTCATATTACCGGTCCAAGTTGCAGGTTGTCACTTAAAATATCACAAGCATTCAAACACTAATTACAGCACTCTACCTATGCATGTATTTCAAACTACAGGGAATATATTTTTTAAGAACTATTCAGCGAATTGTGGGTCTTAAAATATTCAAGCAATTTTTTCTAACGGAAGTTCTGTAAACACTTGAAAGCTACAGTTATAAGCTGTGAGAACTTCATTCTTCTCGTATTTCATTTTATGCCAAGAACGTAGTCGAAGATAGCCTCAACTTATTGAACGAACACAGGTTTATTTTGACATTGGCACCTCCAGTATGATACACATCTTTGATGTTCGTTTTTCAAAGTTCTCGTCAGTATTTTAGCGCTACAACAGGAAAATTATCCCTTCCATTCTCCTAAAAGAAATTAACGCATGCAACAAGGTTAAATTTACTTCAGCCAGGCTGAATAAACTCACTAATTCTTTTAATCGAAACGAATTCTTGACTCTTGAGATAATTAAAGAAGAAAAATTATCAACAGAAGATACTTCACAACAACGTTATTAATCTACGCTGAACACACGGAATACCTCGTAATCACAAATATCTTTGGAATAGTTTTATATGAAACGCAAATGCAAGTAGCAAGATGATAGGCTACATGCTGATACCTATGAATGATAGGTATCAGCAACAATCCATCTGAACACAGAGTAAGGTTTTTAGACTCTGTAGAAACGAGATGGAGAAACTTGTAAGTGTCAAAGTTGAACACATGAATTCTTAAATCAAATTTTATCAGATAAGGTTGATCGAACATTGAACACTCGTGCTAGTGTGGTAGGTTTTATAATAAAGACATCAGTTTAACACGTTTGTTGCGATGCGACCCACCGGTGGGTCACTCAGGTTAGGTTCTGTAATTTTTTCAAAGCTTTCTAGTGACTGTATGTACAAAGTAAAGATTTGCACCAGCTAGGCAATCGCAACAAACGTGTTAAAGGCGATTTAAGAGTAAAGCTTCAAAAACCTAGTAAAAAGAGGGTGATATTTATGTAATGTAATATTCACCTTGAACTTCCTTCGTATTTTACTTAACGTACGTGAAATAAATTTAATTTTCTGGTCGATTATTTTGTGTAAAATTTAGAGACATTACAAACAGCTAGACGTCTTACTCTGAGGGAGTGTACCCAACACGTTACGAACTTTGAAGACCCGTTGTTCAAGCGGAAAGATGGTACACCGGTGGGTCACTTAGGTTAGGTTCTGTAATTTTTTCCATGTCTTTTAGTGATGATGTGTACAAAGTAAAGATTTGCACCGGCTAGGCAATCGCAGGAAACGTATCAAGTTGACACGAGCAGATCACGAATTATCACGCAAGACTCGTAGCTGAAGAATCTGTGGCTGATACTCTAAGAAGCGGTAACCTTTTCAAATCCAGTAACTCTGAGATGGATGGGTAGACCGTATGAGTGGCGATAAAAAGCACTGGCTGAACACCCTTGACTTTTTTCTTTGGAATTAGTTGAAGAAGCAAATCACTGTATCAAGCCAACGACTTTCGAAGAACTTGAAGGGCGAATACAAGAAGCTATGTACTTCGTCCATCCCTCAAGCGCGCCCGGGGAAATCAGTTTATGCGGTTACTGGGCGGCTTGAGCGGCAGGTGGCGAATTCTGGTACCCATATCAAGTGTTAAATACAACCTTACGATACACGCCTTCTTTTCAATTTCCTTTATAACAAAATATATAGTTAATAAGTAAATTAGGCGTATTCTACGATGAGAAAATACTTTTTATATGCCCTGTATAGTGGGACCAAGAAATGTTCATCTGGGCACGGCTTCAACACAAACAGACCTATATACTTGCTAGGACTTTCATTTAAAAAGTGGAGTGTTCTTAGCCAGTACAAATAGTAAGAAAAATATAAAGGGCTTGTTTCTAGAATATCCTAACATCGTAAAACGCAGTTCACACAAACTCACGCTAGCCGTGGTACGTAGACGCGTCGTAGTAACACTATCGCTACCATTGCGAAAACAAAAGAGCATTAAAGCCAATCCAATAACGCCCAGCATGTGTTGCATGCCCCATGCTGGCACGGGCCGCCAAATGGCACGGAGGCGCCGCCCGTAAATATGAAGATAAGAGTATGCTGAGTTGCCTCGAGAGGGCAATTACATGCTAAGCTCTGGAGCCATTAGGACCCAATAAAGTTGCTTTAAGCGCAGTTTCAGCAATAGATGAGCCCTCATATTGCCGCACTGCAAAGATTGGCAGCCCGAGTCCCCGCACGAAACATGGAGGCAGTAAACTGATCTAGCTATAATAGGTCTGAATATTTTGATAAATGCGTTATTGAATGTCTAACGGTGGAAATTATAAAAAATGTGAGCGAACTTCAGAGCAAACTTTGTGTTACAGCTTCACGCGGTACCGTTTATAACCTAGAACAAAAGGGAGGCATCTCATTGAATGAAACTTCCATCCTATATGAAAAAAGAGATAGCTTAAACAGAAGAAGCTAGCATTATTAAGTGGGTTGGCCAGGCATCACACATAGGTTAAAGACTGAACTGGTTAAAGAGAGATTGGAAGCAAGGAGATGAAAAATGGTAAAAACACATTAGTGTTACTGACACTTGCACATGGATGGCTGGTTCTATGTAAAACATCGACTCGAAGTTATTCGTTTTCCCCTTGAGCTGTCCCCTAAAAATAAGAATTAACTACTTCCATGTGAAAGTCGATGAATGAAGAAGATATTTTCTGATGGAATTTTGAAAAATGGCTTCCTTCGACTATTTTGCTGAAAAATTCTCACTGGATAATTTAAAAAATTTGAGTTTGTATCAAATGAAAATGTATACATCTTCAAAAAGCAGCAAGCGCAAGGCAAATGCATTTTGCGACTTTGTTTATCACTAGAATAAACCAGTAAACGGAGTGCTGAAATATATAAAACTAATATTTCTCACCGCGAAAAATTCACCAGAAACTAAATAAAAAAAGTGTCAAAAATAAAGTTTTTAAAGCGCACTTTCATTAAGCAAAATGATTTACTTGGTGAAGGGGCTTACAGCGCAGCAATACACTCACAAGGAGGCGGTCAAGCATCAGACTTGCCAATGCGTGATGATGCACTGCGATGTCAACTTTCGCAACAAAACGCGCCACTTTTCCACCCTCAAATTCGGTAGCTATACAAACTGCTAACAGGCTGAAATAAATTTAAAAAACAGCAGGCAATTACTATATTTTTATGCTACATTTTAGCCATGAAAGAGCTAAAATGAATGAAAAGGAACAAAACTGCCGCCGGTGAAACCATAAAGGGCCATAAAAAGAGTGCTTTGTTACAATTGCAACAGAAGAAATTGTGACAGCTTGAACACTTGTGCGGGGCAAGAACTAAACATAGTCTCAGCGGAGCAGTTTATTTCTGTCACGAAACGAACTGCAGGTAAATTATGGAAGATTTGTTCGCTGGAACGGCCGTTAAGTTGTTCCAATCAGGCATCCGGCCGGCCTCGGCTCGTGTACAGCTTCGGCCTGCCCGAAGTGCAGAATCGGTGCTGGCACGAGGCAGACTAGGCCTTATCCATGGCGTGTGTATGATGTCTACACCGCAAAAGGGAAAGAATACCTGTGATGCACTCGTAAAAATGCAAAGTATATCTAAATTACATTGTAACTTTAGAAGCTAACCTGCTGCGCTTCGCACGATGCTATGCAGGCAAGTAACGAATAATTCTACATTTATACCCATTGCACACAATCTTAGCACAATCTCACAAATTAGTCAATCGCCTTTCAATTTAAAGGCATACTCTTGCTGAGAAACTAAGATGCAGTCAGTTCATAGTACTCAGAAAAAATAAAGTGAAATAATAAACAAAGAAAAACAGATGCAATTGCATCCCAGCAAAATGTTACCTAAAAAAATTTTAGTTGAATTTAATTCATTATTTCACGATCTGGAGTGCATATGATAAATAAAAAATTTTCACCTTAAAATTTTAATTAAAAGGGTCATAAAAAATAACAATATACGATGAGCTATGGTAGAGTCTGGTAGTAGTACAGAAAACATTCATTGTGAGCCAATTGCATGATTAACCTACCGCATATCCGAGAGTCTAAAATGCAAAAGAGATAAAACTAAACTAAGACGCAATGAATAATTGAAAATGTACACTATAATTAGGTTCAGATTTTAATCAGCTATGGCTACGATTTTAATACTCTGAGCTTGATCAGCGCTTCCAATTAATTAATACCACCATTACAGTAAAACTGAAAATATCTAGTTTACGTGGGACACTACAAAGACGCACATTCTTTGTGCCTAAGTAGGACAACCAGCAAATTATGAAAAAAACATGAGTAAAAATGTACGGTAAAAACATTGCTGAAAAAATACTGAAACAAAAAAGAAGAAGGAAAGTTAGGGATAAGCTTAACTCGCAGCAGACTCCCGAAACAAGCAGTGCTCATTCTGCTGTGAGTAGCAAGAGATAAAACGGAAGAGAATTATTCTCCCTTCCTCCCGACTCACTGACGACGACAGGCACTATCAAATAGAATCAGGCAGTAGAAACGAGCTGTTTGGTGCATTCTTGGGTTGCTACACAAGTCCCATGCCATAAGACCATTACTATACCCCTCTGAGTAGAGCTCTAGAATCTTGCATATCTTCCGAAGAGCGCCAAGTCTTCCAACAAACAATGAATGCAGCCCCCAGCAGTGCGTCTTCTTCGGCGACTTTTTCACAAGAGCAGTCACCTAGTGAATTCCGCAGTTAAATTGTTTAGCTAGGAATGTCATCGAAAAAGACAAATATCATCAAGGAAGCCAATATGGATTGAGACTTGTCGGAAGTCTTCTTCCACCGGGAATGATTCCATCAAAAACCCTACCTATCCTTCTATAAGACTTCTTTCACTGCATATTCCTATGTAGACCGAAAATCCCGTTTAGTATACCTCTCTGAGAAGGTATGAAAAAGTTCAGCTCTGTGGAGACGCTACTGCTCATAACATTAAAATCGTAGTACTTCTAGATCTCTCGAGATGAGCTAACTTGCTGCGCTTGGTGGCTGAAGTTCCTTAACTTTACGACAGCAAAAACGAGAATCAAAACTTCCTGATGATAAACTGGGCAGTTCGTCTTTTTTTAAGAGTTGAGGCAGCCGTAGTCCTTCAATTTTGCTAGAAACAACGAGCAGTCTAGTCCACCGAAACAACTGAACTTCTTGCGTGCGCTGCGATACAGGGTACCGTGAGTGGGGAGTGATCATCTGACAGGCGCAATCTGTAGTTAACAGTCTCACAGTTAGTACTGTGCTTGCTGTAGTTATTGGTACGCTGAATTTATTAAGCTACTGAAGCATAATACCAAATAGAGGCGTCCCACTAATCTCAAGTTTAAATTATAATAGTCTGAAATATAATTCGATAATACAGTGATTCTCAAACATGGTGCCGCGGCATTCTAGTGTGCCGCGAGACCAAATTTAGTGCGCCGCGAAACAAGATGTCATAAAAATTTATGTATACCTTTCATAAAGTTTAAAACTAATTTCCTCCCAAATGCCGAAGAATGTAAATTATTATTCAAAATGTTAAATTTTAGTGAGTTAAAAGTTCAGGTTAAGCACCGCAAGCAGTGCCATGAACACTAAATTGTACCGTAGTTATTGCACTTGATTCTCATAATTATATGAAACGTATTCAATTATAACCTTTATCTCGAGAACAAATCGAAAACTACACTTACTTCAATGTACGAGCTTTTCGTTCATGTCATGTCAATAATTTTCGTTTAACTTTGATTAAATTCAGATTCCTTGCTTGCTATCATTTTATCTTCACTATCGAGGGGAATTAGACGATAAATCAAGTCAACGAAGTGTTTTTATCTGCATATGAGCCATATACATGGTGTCTCAAAAAAATGTACTCACCTTTTAACCGTTGCTAACATGCTGTCTTCTTTGTGTTGCAGGTGTGAGGTTCGAACCTTTGCGAACATGATTAAATGTGATTAACGAATCATGTTCGCAAAGGTTCGAACCTCACACCTCCAACACAAAGAAGGCAGCATGTTAGCAACGGTTAAAGGGTGAATACATTTTTTTGAGACACCCTGTATTATGAATATCGCAAGTTCGAAAAATTTTCTATGTTTCTTCTACCATATTTTAAAGCTGAACGAAACAATTTGAGAGCTAGTACAGCGGCATGACTGCCACCACTGTGCTGCCACCTAATTAGTTTATCACTGCCTGTTATGGAATACGTGAGTGAGTGTGTGTTAACAGTTTGATAATATAACTCCCCTTCTCAATAACAATAGATAAGTTCATAAAAAGAAAAGTACTGAGTGACGATTGTGAGTCCACTAACAGCAAGTAAATGACAAAACCCGTCAACTCTAGTGCAAAAAATACTGAAGTTCACCACGACCGAAGATACTAGGATGAATATTTGCAGTTAGGATTTTCTTGGACCGGATCAGTTGAGCGGCCAAGTCCATTATGTGTTGTTTGTGGTGATACGTTGTCCAATGAATCGATGGTGCCAACTAAATTAGCAAGACATTTCACTACTAAACATTCCAATCTCAAAAATAAAGATGTTAGCTATTTTCAAAGATGGTTAGATCAGCAAACAAAGCAACAAAACCTTTTCTAAAAAGCTTTGAACATATCAGAAAGAGCTCAACTTGCTTCCATCGAAGTGGCAGAACTGATAGCAGTGAAATCTAAACCTCATACTCTTACTGAGTCAGTTATTTTACCCGCTTGTAGGAAGATGGTTAAATGCATGTTAGAAAAAAAAACTGAGACAGAAATAAACAAAATACCCGTATCAAATGATACAATAAGGAGAATTTTAGATTTATCAACGAATATTTAAACTAAAGTACAGAGCTTAATGAAAGTATCAAAATTTGTCTTGATAGTTGATGAATCGACTGACAATCAACAGTGCTCAGTTGCTTGTATTGGTACGTTTCATTCATGAAAATGAAATCATCAATCAGTTTTTGTGTTGTAAGGAGATGCAAACAACTTGTAAAGGTCAGAATATTTTTGGTTCTGTGACAAGCTATCTTGAAAAAATTAATTTGAGCTGGAAGTCTTGGGTTGGCATTTACACTGATGGAACACCATGTATGGTTGGGAGTATTAAAGGCTTCGTTTCACTAGTACAGAAAAAATCCAAAAGTCATTCGTACACATTGCTTTTTACATCGAGAAGTTCTAGTTTCAAAAGTATCACAGGAAGATTTGAAGGTGTTGCAGCAAGTTATTGAAATAGTCGATTACATTAAAAGTAAGCCATTGAAGTCGAGGGTGTATGAAGCATTGTGCAAAGACGGATTCTGATCATGTTCGCTTACTTATGCATACCGAAGTTCGATGGCTATCGATAGGTAAAGTCTTAGCTCGTGTTCATGATTTACACAAGGAATTGATTGCATTTTCTGAAAAAGAAAAGATTGAACAATTTTGTAATCATCTCAAATGTGATTTTTGGATGTCTAAAATGGAATATGTGACATATATTCTGTCATCTAAATACTGTTAACAGTAGCATGCAAGGCCGAAATGAAAATATCCTCACCTCAACGGATAAATTGGTATCTCTCAAAAAGGTGAAACTGATATGTTCCCTACAATGCATAGCTACTGCAAAAAGAAAATGATCCCTATTATAGTAAAACATTTGTCTACACTCGGAGAAAGCATTACCCATTATTTTCCGTCATTGAATACAGAGAAGCACAACTGGATTCAAAATCCGTTCATCGATTTCCCTCATAATGAAAAACTTCAATTACATGAAGAAGAAGAATTAGCAAGTATTTCAAGTGACCGCAGCTTGAAAATGAAACATTCTGCGGTACCTATGGATACCTTTTGGATTTCCACAAAAAAGAATATCCAACCATATCAGATAAAGCTCTGGCAGTCCTCTTGCAATTTTCCACTTCTTATCTGTGTGAATTAGGGTTCTCTGCATCCCACAATATAAAAATAAAAAGGAGAGAAAGACTACGCTCCACTGAGAAAGAAATCAGAGTGTGTTTATCCCATGTACGTCCAAGCATTGAAGAGGTTGCAAAACAGCACCAAGCACACGTGTCACACTAATAAAGACAAGGGGAAACAACCAGCACTAAAAATTTTAAACCAAATTAACACGTTAACCGCCATGCCTGATATCAGAGATTTGTCACTACCGCCACGACTTTACCATTTTACGACTTTATCATTTAACCTTCCGTAAATATTTTAAATTAATGTTTGAAAATAATTATTAAAAATTTGGAAATGTACCACCGGTGGTACATGCGGCAGTAAGTGAAATCCTCAAATGTACCACCGGTGGTACATGTGGCGGTTAACGTGTTAAAAAGGTAATTTTTGTTATTTGCATTTAAAATTTTTCCCTCCGAGGCTTAGATCATTTAAAAAATGTAGCTATAGTATAATAATTTGCCATAGTTCACAGTACGTTTGCAGTATGTGTGCCGCGACATTTTCAATGGTTGATAAATGTGACGCGAGTTACAAAAGTTTGAGAAACACTGTGATAATACATGACTGTTAAAATACGGGCCTGTTAAGTAACTTTAAAATTCCAATAAACCAGAACACAGAAGGCAATAAAATAAGCATTCTGTAAAATACAACCAGCAAGACAGTAGTTATACAACTCACCAGACATTATTTGAAAACGTCCTAATGAGCATTTGTGTTACGACTCACTTAAACAGTTGGATGGAAAATTAGTGGATTTCTTTCGTTTCTTCATATATACCTAAAATAAACTTGATATATTCAAAATATCAAAAATATTTCAGCTGGGGAAACTAAATAATCGCATAAGCTATGATTCATCAGCGCAGTGCGCGTGTACAGCGCGCATACAACAAGCGTGAAGCAGGAATCATGACAGTAATACGCTAGTTCCCTCTTTCATTTTCACGCGTCCGACTGATGCTTTCGCCACAATTCATGCCGCTGGAATTAACTGGACTACCATATGTTATGCATCTAGATGGATTCTTCTCAGAATAGTGTACTCACAAGACTAACATACGTGATATATGTTGAAAAACTTAAAAACATAAAAATTCAATATCGATAAAATGGATAGATTTCCGTGAACAACGCATGTATTCTGGCACTCCATTCACTATTGAATGAAATTCTCATTAACACAATCTAAAATAGGTAATTACTAGAAAAACAACTACTTTCAGACCTCAAATTGATCGATCTGTTTTTGGAAAAATGCTTAATTACCAATTGTACAGAAACTCGTCTGTAGTGCTAAAAGCAAAAGGCAGGGTAGCTAAAACTGGATAAACGTTCTCATGATGAACTTAGAGCATGGTTCTGCTGCAACACGTATCATAATTTAATTTACATTAACCTAAGTATCATTAGAAGCAGACGCAATCTTTTCCAATTGTGAGTGAGACGCTCCAGGAAACGCTGTTCTGCAGAGCGAAGAAGAACGCAGACACTGCTGCATGCGCCATGTTTCAAACCATCGCACAGCCACAGGGGATTCGAAAGAATTCAATGCGCACACGAGGAAGCTATTTCATGGTGTTGATTTCGTTGCATGGAAGAGTGCTACGCTTTGGTACAGTCTTTGATGGATCGTCATTATTCTGCTGATGTGAACCTTCATGTGCTTTGAGACTTTGTTGGAGACTGCGGTGTGTCTTTGTAGAAGAAGTCTCCGGAGATTCCTTTGGAATGAAATTCTACGTTAGATATAGCTGAGGCAAAAAGCAGAATTATAGAACAATATTGGAATCTATAATGATTGTCGTCCGGCCGCTATGATGCTTGCGAGGTTGAAAACACACGATCTCATTAGAACTATTTCAAAAGAGCAGGGCAGGCAGGAGAAAGCAAAGACAGCACTGACTTGACACTGTCCGTAATGCTAACGCCATAGAAAGCAGACCCCCAACGAAGCCTTTTAAGAAAAACATATGCACCGACAGTCTCGGTTCACCGACAACCGCTGACAAAATTGAAGGATTCGTTTATTGTTACAACCATACATAAGAAAGCAGAGCTTTGTTTACACTACAAACAGTTCTACAAACGTATCTGCAGCAGAAGCGTTCTAAGGTTAACCTCGAAGGTTTCGCAAAAATGCTAGCGAACAGAAATACACAAGCACTACGTTCAGAATGGATGATACTCTGTGTATCAGAAATCACTCCTACTATGCGACAGCAGGCCCAAGACAGTCTAGAAATGCAATGATTGCCACGCTCTGTAATTTGCAAAATTGTTAAAAAAGCTTACTCTGAAAGGTGAAATTTGCAATGTGTCTACTTAGGCGCGAGTAGTTTTCAGCATCCGTGGAAAATTTTGCACCCTACTTTAGAAGAAGGAAAGAAACCACTTCTATCGCCCCCGTTGGAATTTGGCCTAATTAATTATGCTAACTTTGGAGGAGAGATTAATGATGCACGGTGCAGTAAGGCTTGGTCTTAATTTGATCAGGTGAATCCTGTGCTCCCATATTCACCTTATGAATTATTCACTCAACCCAATTCTTATGGGATGGATTTTGTCAACAGATGAGCCTCGAAGCTGAAAAATAAAGAATCATAAGACAATCAAAAGCAAGGTGTACAGATTTATTGAATTTGTTTCACGGGATGTGGCCTGGCACTAAATTTTACATGATGCAGTTTCTGAGGGGAAAGTCTAAATTACTTATTAGTTGTTCAGGTTGGTTAAGTATTGAAGCATAGCTGCGTCGGGTGGTAAAATCAGCCCCAGCAGGGTGTTTTGTAGTTAATTCGTGCGTCAATGCTTTGAAACGTGCAGTAAATTTGTCAATCATAGAGAATTTATTTTCCTGACTACCTATAATTCCTAACCACAAAAAACGCTAGGTTTCATTTTCCGACAACCAATTGAAAAACGCTTCATTTTTTCCATCTCAGTTAAGGAGGCGTCACATTTTTACTTGAATCAGGTGTAGGGCTAGAAAGTACTCTTTGTTATGATGCTCAAATTTAATACCTTGAAAACATAAAAGAATTATTTTTATTTTGGACAGTCCACTTTCGGAATGAATTGAAACAAACATTGAAACGAAATGGCTGCATCAATATTTTCTTGCTTTTCTCTGTATGAACCTGACCTTCCCGTTTCTCCTAAAAAAAATTTCCTCTGCTTCAAACAGCATTAATTTACCAAACAAAAGATTTTTTTCTAAAACATAATTCAAAATTTGCTTCATCAATAATGAGATCACTTAAAATTTGTCATTTATCTATGGACACGTGAAAGGAAGTTGTGAATTTTCTCCGCATATAAGTTTTGCGGCCTAATATTCTTAATCGTTAACATTTCATCATTTGTAGTTCCTAGGTGAAAAACGATTGCGAATGTTCACAGAATACACCTTTCTGTACAATTTTCTGCGAGTGCTTGTTCCTGTTAATCCATGCCACTTGCTCGGTTCTGTTCCGTCGAACATCAGGGTACAGTCCTACGTACGGTCCTGGATTAAGACTTCGAGTTTTTTAGGAGATAGGTAGATACCAGAGTTCTCTCCAGAGGAGTAAGCTTATAATGTGTGACCTTTCGTTTCTAGAAGAGAGACGTTCCACATACATTCAGGATTCCCTGCGGCTGATTTAGCTGCAATGGGCGGGTTAACACAATGTAACATGCTTAATTTATTCGTATTTTTTCCAAGTTCGAATACGCATTTTTACCACCAAATTCAAAAGTCTGATTCGTTTTGACGAAACATCGATAGTTATTCATTTATTCCTCATTTTATATTTTCTCGATATATTCATAAATTATATCTACAGCACTTTGTTGGTTGAATATAGTCTGGTATTTTGAGGACAATTACGCAACATTTAGTACTTTTTTATGCATTGAAAGGTATTTCGGAAGTAGAATATTACAACAAAATGACACAATAACACTCAGCACTGTAAATGCCTTGATAGCTGTTGCTTTGCTTAGACAAGCGGAGCAGTGTGACTATACCGAATACAAGAGGGGTTTTTCGTCACTATTGTCATAATGCTCCGCTACTGAATATACCTCTAATTTTACATTCTCCACATCGAATCAAATTCTTAGATTTATTCAGCGGATGATATACGATAAGAACCCTGCTAAGCAACTGGGTGTTGTTTATTCATCACAGCAACACTTGACCTGGAAGTACTCGTATTGTATGAAAAGTCTGCGACGTCTACTCCCAACAGGGAGTGCTACTTTCCTGGTGTACATTGCAGTATATATAGCACTACATGTAGCTCGATTTTTTTCAATGAAATGTGGCGCCCAGCTTACGCATTCTTTTGTACAGCACTACTGACTCAGCCGGGGGCAGTTTGCTGCACGAGGCAACTCCTGACGAACAAATCATCAAACTCTGCTGACAACGAAGCATTACCGTCAGCCTACTAAGTAGATGTGCTTCGAGTAAAAAGTCCCGTTGGTTGATAGGGGCACACTGCTATGAGTACCTTCGAAACATGTACAAAATACTATTGAAATTTATTGAAATATATCTCCTTTTATTTAACATCAGCTTTTGCACTTCCAAGTAACCTTAAATCACATTTATCTAACGAAGCTTTTCAGACATAACAAACTTAGCAAGAAAAGTTCCTCATTCAATGTCAGGAAAATTATTGAACCATTCAGCACGAAACTTCATACACTACAACATATTGAAAATGTTGCTTTGGAGAAAATGAGTTCAGCGGCGAGCAGTATTTAATTCATTGATGCCAAATGCAACATTTCCTTGTAGGCGAGTACGAGCGGCGATATCGGATTTCTCAAATGAGTGCATGGTTGTATGTTTGCACCTCTCTGCTCTGCGTATGTGCGTGTGTGTTTGTATGTATGTTCCATTTTGTATGTATGCATGCATGCATGCATGCATGCAGGCATAACTACGCTGCGTTTGTATACGAGCTTGGATCTCGCCTGTGGCCCACACAAATTCGTAATATCTGAAAAATCTGAGTAAGTGACCTCGACTGTAATACCATTTAATTATGAGGATTTATCTGCGTTTTAAAATTGATCACACACTATAACACTAAGGAAAAACAGTCCACATCAGATGAATCAAGCAGAACCTCTGCTTAAATAAACTGCCAGAACATTACCTTAATTGCACCAATCTGAGAAATCAAAAACGCAAAAATTACATTCTCATATACTCGTATTGAGAGTGGGCATACATGTGCATACGAGTATACACAAACAAGTTTATACACGCATGTGTGTGAAAAAGTAATAAAATTATAACCGATCATTTTTTTAATTTCTAGATAAAAAGTCTTTTACTGAGGAGAATATTGCAAAAGACAATTGAAATCGCACGAAGGCGATGAAAATATCCGTATAGATTGTTTTTCAACACGTGCTGAAAAATTGCTGAAATGTTTTAAGCTCGATAAAGCTGGAAGAACTGGTTTCGAAATCTTGAGTATAGCGCCACAACGATACTGTTCTCTATTCCAATGCACCACCTGAACATTAATATCACTTGTTAGTTTTATCGCTCCATTTTGCAAGGCAATCTCCCACTGTAGCATCGAGAAACAGACATCGAGGCCCCACACCAAACTTTTGCTCATAATATTATAGTGGAATTTTCTAAAGATTCTTACGTAGTCGCTAATTAAATCGTGGCAGTTTCCGGAAAGTTCCCTAACTCAATTATTGAAACAGAAATTGGTCCTAGGAGCTCTCACAGCAACTCAGTATAATTAGTGAAAGAGATGGAAGAAGTTTTAGCACGGCCTGAATTATGTGAGCAATTTCAGTCTTGCATAATATTTTCATAAATTCGTTAGTATGTTTTTCTAAGTCTATACTCGTATAATTTAAAAAACTCTTACCTGACTTCACACCGGAGCCATGAAGAGCGCAGAATGTTCTTGACTGTTGATTAACTAAATTCGACACAGTTGGTTGGTGAAATTGAGTCGCACTTGTTTCGGCTGTATCACTGCAACCACCGAAATTTTTTTTACCATGTAGTAATGGTAACACTTGTTGATGTTCTTGAAGAAACACAGTGCAAGCTTTCGGGCTACCAATTGGTAAATTAGCGGATATACTTGGGTAATTTTTAAGATTTTGATTAACAGAAGTACCACTCATATTCAACACATGCGGTCCGTTGCTACCGACACCTTGAGATTGGCTTGAAGAAAGTATAGTAGCGTTTTCAAAGTCGTCCAGTCTTGAAGAACATGTTCTAATGTTTGTGTCTAAATATTTATCATTCAAGTCCCACGCAAGATATTCCAAAGACTGATACATAAGTGAACGATCTCTATCTCTACCTGGGACTCGAGCAGGTGGATAAAATGGCAAATCAGCCCCTAAAAATGTTGTGGTGTGCGATTCCGTTGGAATGTACCAAAGACCCTTGTGATATGACGGCTTGGGAGGTAAAGGTGCAGGGGGTAAAGAATTAGTCACCTCGAATTGGTAAGCAAAGCTATCAGTTGCGAAAGTTGGTTTCGTATTTGTGTGTGTAGAATTAAAGAAGAGAGAACTACGAGAACCCACAGGATGCAATTTACCTGTTCTGCTGTCAAAATGCACTTGCCCAAATTGTACGTTATAACGATCAGAATGAGGAATCGAGCCACTTGGTCGTGGAGGAGGTGGAGGAAGCTCTGCAAGGTCAGGCGTAACAGGTATCCTTCTATTTGGAGCTGGAGGAGGCGGGGGTAACACAGAATCATTGCCTCCAAGCGAAGAAAAACTGCTCTCAGATGTCAACAAATTGGAAAAAGATCGAGAGACCATCCGTTTAGCTTTTGAAAAACTAGGAAGAATGTGAGGAAGAGGGTGTCGACTCTCTCTTGGGTTGCTATCATTTGGTAGTTGGTAAGACTTGCATCCCTGATCATAAGGAGCCGGAGGGGGCACATTTTCAAACAAGTGCGAAGACCCAACTGACTGAACACGGTGTAAACTGCTCGACCTTTGCAGACACTGTTTAGAAGGGCTTTTAGATGAACGTCCAGTAGCCCTCACTATGCTTAAATTTCTTGGATCTAGCGTTAAAAAATTATCATTATTACCAGCACTCAGAGGAAAAAGCGGCGCCTGAGAACCAGTCATGGACGTAAGATTGGTCTTCGAATTCTTATGTTTACCAAAAATTTTTAGGGTTTCAACACTACCAAACAAATTATTATGCAAATCTGCATAACTTAGCCTTTCTTTAGAAGACCCATTACGTTGGCGAGGGAGAGTCGTTGTTGTTGTTTGAGAAAAACAATTGAGATTAGTTCCGCTCCCTGAAGCATCACGAGGTAACGTCCTAGTTCTCCAGGAATCTACTTCACTCGCAGGCACACTTTTGCTCCTTAAGGGCAACAATTCCACATTTCCGCCATAAGATGTTGAGACATCGTGAACTACGTGTTGGTAACCTACATTCTCCGCCTTAGATTCAAGCATAGATTTTTTAACGTGGCCGCTAATGCTGCATGGAAAATTCCCTGTAGAATAGGTCCAGGATGTTTCGTTACCTTCTTTCAAAACTTCTCCTTCAGTGAAACGCAGAGCATCTCTCCCGAGTGCCTTTTGTGGATATTCAGTGACTGCAATTTTAGTATTTGGAATTTCGGTTTCGCCTGAAGAGTTTTGCGAGAAAACAGTCGATGTTTGAGATTCAGTGCTAGCGCACGGCCTTGATTCAGTACCTGAATAATGGTAAAAGGAAGGGTTCACTATTTCAGCAGAAATTAAAGGCACTTCTGAACTAGAACTCTTATTTGAAGAAGAAATACAAGTATCTTGTTTCTGACGGGCAGGAAGATTAAGTGAAGAATGAGGAATATTTTCAGACGCACTAACAAAGTTGTTCTGCTCAGTTAAAGGTACGGAAACCGAATTTACGCTTGTAGGCATGATGTGCAGGTTGTGTGAAGTGATGTGAGAGACTTTCATTGGAGGCGAAGAGGAAAGGCAAGGAGGAAGATGAGCGCTTTGCAAGTTGGGGCCTGAAGTTTCAAAGCCAGATGGAAAGTTAGAAGGAACATCGGCAAAAGAAATTGAATTGTTTTCGCTGTCACTAAATCTCGAAGGAACAAAAAAATAGCTTGATGTAGTGATATTTCCAGCAGAAGATGATTCACTTTGTGGAGCATCATCATATCCTTTTTCGAGGAAAATTTTTTCTTGGGCCTCTACGTTGGAGTGATCTGCAGGTGTATCAAATTGTTTTTTATTTGAGTTATCAAACTCATGTGGTACTATGTCCAGGGATATGGATCCTAAACTCTTAGTGGTCCCTTCACAACCAGTGTTCGCAGAATCCTGAACAATTGCTGAGACTGTTGAGGTGTTCAAGCTGAAACTCGTGACACCGCCATCAGCATTGATGTTAGGTACCATATGAGTGTCTTGCGAAGTGCCCGCTAAGCCTTGAAACGCACACTCTCGATTTAAGGGTATTACGCCTTCGCTTAAATTCCCGGTACAAGCACCAGATCTGAGAATAAAAGTGTCATCGACCGCATGAGATGACTTCGGTGAAACTGATTCAGTGGCACCAGGCGTTGGTGGAGCTATGGTATCCTTTGCAGCTACTTCTGTGTCTGAACCAGTGGCGGCTTCGTCCTTCTCTCTTGGGACGCAACATCTTGAACATTTTCTGACATGCTCACGGCAGTGAGGGCACGATCGCAGGTGTCGACGGACTTTCAAAATCCAGACCATACCAAAGAGTGCCATAGCAAACTTAGGAGGTCTGCCACGTATCAAGAACTTTTCCGATAATAAAACATTACTAGCTAACACAATAGAACACTGTAATATTGTACAAAATCCCACAAGATCAGATATTTGCAAAAATTGTTCATTTTAAGAAAAAATTGACGCTCACAAAAATATTAGGACTCGATTCAGCAAATGCATATGGTTATCCAAGAAATTATTTTGTACAAAATACACGGGGAAAAACAACACGAGCGTAATTTAGATAAGCACAAATGACCGGCTACGATAAATCATTGAGCTCATGACACTTCACAACACTCAAACTGGGCTATCTGAAAGAAAAAATCCCTTTAAAACACCGAATAGAACTTTTAATAGAAGACCTTGGAGCACTTTTTGCTTCTTTATCCACGTCAATCACTTTGAAGAATCTCGTTTACTTCAGCTGCGAATCGCGTCGAATTTATTTCCTGTCAGTAAGTGATAAGTTAAAGCCATAAAATTTACGATGATCCCTAAGTGTAATTTTGTTGCAGCTTAGTTCAAAAATTCTAAGAGTGAAACTCCAATTTTGATTATAAAAAATGCACCGACAAAATCCGAATGATAGACAAGCAAACCAATTCGAAATTATTTGTGTATGTTAGAACTATTAGAAAACCATCGAACTCATTGTGCGCTCCATGACAATAGACGCATACTCAAAAAAAAATCGAAACAACTTAGCAGTTCATTTACCATAAGCTTAGTCTGGCGTCCATATTATTCTTCATAAAATTCGGAACAAATTGACTAGACGGACTGCTAACCCTTAACTTCCAAAATCTAAACCAATTGTACACCAATCCACCAAAATCTACACCAATTTTTCCACTATGAGCAGTAAAGCATATGTCTCTATTCCCCATATGAATAGAGGTGGGCGTTTCTAATTAATGGTAAAAAGATAAAGTCTGAAGTTCTCCAGGTTTTGAGAATTTATTTTAATAATTTCTTTGTATCGACAATAAAATACACCTATTACAGAATCTACTATCGGTGTCCACCCTCAAGCTATACGGTCAGCTGAACCACAAAATGGGACTTCACCACTAATAGCCGCACTGAAAAGATTTCAACTCAGATTTCGAAAATAAGAACAAGCGGAAAAACCATCAAGATTCACGGTTCATAAAGTAAACTTCACCAAGCATTTCTAATGTGAGTGACTGTAGCTAATAAAGTAAAATTCAAATGCGGTGTTGACAAGCACAATTTATGTTTGCGTCCAGTAAAGCGGGCTGACGGCAGACGCTGCCGTTGATTAAACAAGTCTTTCTTTCTGTTGTAGTACTGGATTTAGCAACCAAATCCACATATGTGCGTAGCTATGATTTAATATCAAATTCCTTCCCTTTACAGTCACGTCGTCAAATTGGCTTTGACAAAAAGTTCAGGGTCAAACATAAAGTCACGAACTGTTATTGCATACCATTTCTTGGGTTTCCATTTCCCAACAGTTTCTAGGACCTGACTAGGAAGTTTCCAGGAAGTTAGAAAGTTAGAAGCCATGTTTGTAGCCTCGAACTAAATTTTAATGGGATCATTTGTTATGAGATAGGGGATAAGAATTTCTTCTAAAACTTCCAAATTTTGCCGTGATGAATTCGCCATACTATCTTTTTCCAACACTACACAACAAAAAAATACACAATTATTTCCTTAGAAAAAAGTTACATTTTCTCACAAATAAACAGCTCGTATTAGAAAAATTGTGCTTCACTAAAAATATTATCGTTGGATGAAAAGTATATGTATGCCTTTAATGGTAGACCTTTCGAATTGTGTTCATTCAGATTGAAATTTATTGACTCAGACCATGTTTTTCCCCCATTCTTTCAGTAATTATTCCTCGTTCAAATTTGAAACGTTTTTTCTACAAGAAACGTTCAAAGTCGAAGTTATTTCATAGATTGAAAAGCAAACGATTAACAAGTTCAATAGCAGCTGCAACTTTGACAAATGAATATAGACTATAGCTTCTCGAATTGTACAAAAAAGAAAAAAAAAGAGATTTCATTAAAAACGCTTTAAAATTCCCTCCCTCTTCAATAACATAACTGCAGCTACTATGTTTAACCCATTTACGCCCGTAATTATTGAAGGTTAGGTCAGGTTAGGTTAGGTTAGATCAGGTCATTATTGAAGGTTTAATAATGTAGAGCTAACAGATACGTGACACCATATCTCTACAAATGTCCTGAGGCTACTGGAAGCAATTCCGTCTCTGTAAAGTGCATAGTTTGGTTCGGTGGTTGAGAAAAGTGAAGTGTTATTTTATTGCGTAAACGCAACACTGGGCATAAATGGGTTAACACGTTGCCTCCGATTGCCTGGCCGGTGTAAATCTTCACTTTGTACGCATAGTCACTAGAAGGATCTGAAAAAATTACAGAACCTAACCTATGTGGTCCACATACGTACCACTTCGGAGTCAACGTGTTAAAGTCCTAGACGTTTGAATTAGAGCCACCATGCTAATTTCATGATTTTTAAAGTACTACCTAGAGACTAACATTAGGTATTAATTAGTATCTAACAATATGAACATTAATTTAGGACGCTTTCCGTCCAGCCCTGAGCCAGAAATTAACGAATGGAAGCAATTGAAGTTCCACGGCGCAGCTGTTTCTATTGAAACTCTTTGTACACGACCCTGCTGTTCATAGCCAGGCAGCAACCGTGAAATCCATTGCAACAAACAAATAAACAGGAATTCCATTACCTGGATACAGTATTAGTTCTGTGACTGCATGCTGCAAACTCGACAACTGCCCACGATTAGTGCCAGCTGATTACATCATTCCAAACTTTGTCGTAAAGAGCCATATTTCAGATTGCACTGAATATGTTAACCGCATTTCGTAGTAAGAGCTTTAATCCATAACTGCTACAAGGACCGGCAACTGCAGTAATTCATTTTTCCCGTTCGACAACATATTTTGATTAGAAATAAAATGATTAGAACGAATGCTACCGAGAACATTAACCTCGTTCTGAATGAGAAACTAACTAATATACCCAAAACTTTCATTATATGTTGGAAGTTTTTTCTGGTTCTTAACCAGGACAGAGTATAATTATCCTCGCTTACGGTTCAATCAACAAGCTTTTCCTACTGCTCAAGATACAGAAGTCAAAAATACAGAAATAAAAAGAGAACTGGAAATGTAAACAAATGCCGTTGTTTAGTAGGCTTGAGTTTTTTTGGAAACACTCCTTGACAACTCCCTGCTGTCGCACGCACGACCCATTTTGTCTCTTTCAGGCTAGAGCTTTGCCATCTCTACAGACCTGCTCTATGGCGCCCCACAGGCCAGCAACAAGAATCATTTATTATTTCCGAGAATGCTCAAATATTTTAACTAATATTCTATAAAATACGAAATTCATCAGGAATTTGAAACAAATTTCCCGATTCTTTATCTACCATTAAAAGAATGTACGACTTTTTGCAAAAAGTAAATTCAGTGTTCTCAGAACCAGAGCTCTTACAGCTATTGAAATAAAACATCATTTGGACGATCACATGATGTTCTAATCCATTTAAGAGTGTTCACAACCTTAGACACATGCTAAAGATCATTCACGATTCAATTATAATAACGCTTAAGCGACATTCTAATCGTAAAAAAATTAATATCAATAAAGGGTTTCATAAACCAAGAAAAATTGTTTTCAAATTATTTATGCCGGCAATGTACATTCACAATTTTTCCATTTAGGCCTTGCAAAAGAAAATGCCATCGCGCGCAATTAATTGTCACCAAAACACATTTTAAAACTCACAAATTGAAAATCGTCAAACAGCAACTCGATTGCATTCCCATCGGGAAGGTAAGAAACGCAGCGATTCAATAAATGAAAACTGCGGAGAAAATTAATGCTTCCTCGTTTGCCAAGAGCCTGTCAAGAAAAAAGGCGCCCTCTCGCGGGAAGCAATTCATCAAATTTTACAGTTCCCAAAAGTTTAGTCACGCAAAAAAGCAAGCTGGAGTGAGACTCGGACGCCAGTAAACACTTCGAACAGAATGCAAAAGAGACAGATCAAGAGCTAGAGTCAAATGGTACTAAAAAATGCTGAAGTTACTGAAATCACTTTGAATGATTTGACAACCTAATGAAACAATGAACGACTTCAGTTCTTTTCAAAAGATGAGGCATGAGTTGAAAGTACTCAAACTGACCATATATAATGTAATAAACAGTGCAGAAAAATATGAAGAATAACCTCGTTTCCCTGATATAAATCTGCAGCTAAGTTGCCTATAGTACAGAGTATGCCAACATAACTTCTTTTTTCATCTTTCAAAAAGTTAAGAAAAAATGAAGCTATGTTACTGCATCCGGTACTTTGAAACAACCAGATATCAACGAAACCAAACTACAGCACAGGTTGAAAGAAATAAAGAGCTAAGAAAGTGAAAACTGAAGGAAATATCGTGAATGCATAAATTTGCATTGATGGTCATTCAAAAGATACAAATTTTCCTAGAAAATCACTGTTCTGAAGACAGCTATTGACTTGAATTTGTAATGGACTAAGCTGTGTGTAATTCGGATTAATTCAATAGCGTGCACTTTAACTTCAATAGCTTAATGAGGATGGTTGCAAATTCAGTTTAAATTACAATTACGCTGCAAGTAATTTTATAAATCAATGAACTATTGCGGTCAATTAAAGTAGCGTAGTCAGTGGAATAAGATGGTAATAGTTTACTTCAGTGCTAATATGTGAATGTTTATATCTTTCAATATAATCATGTCTGGTTTATTCGGTGAGCACTAAAATTTTCCCATATGCCATTAGATATAAGAATCACTTGAAATTCTTTCACCTTTAATTTACTACAAGCATTAACTATATTTCTGCTAGTAGAATTGCTTAAAAATGTTGTACCATTGCTTTACTCAAATTCTCAAACGCAGCGATGTATTGTCGTACATCAGCCGGATTTCTCCGATTCGCATTTCTTTGTAGGCTGAGAATAAATAATTTTCTTGGGCAATTACTCTCACTTATCAGAGTTTATATCAGTAGAGTTCATGTGTAGAACTGCCAAGAAAAGAAGTGATGTATTGATTACTATGAATTCTCTACGTATCTTTCTACCCACGAGACAAAATTAGGCATGGCAGAAGTAAAATTGCTGAACTGAACCTATGTGAAATACCATACTGAAATCCGGAAAAGCTTTTGATATCCTAAAATGAGTTTAAAAGCAAGCAGGACTTTCAGCATTGTACGACATAGATATTTTGTTCAGTAGTATCTAATTTCTAACAGGCTTTTAATCATCTTCTCCAGGCTCGAGCATTGATGAAGTGGATGAGAGATAGCTGCATCAACAGGTAAATACATTCTTTTTCAGCCATATGTCAAAAATATTAACTACTTCCCAGAATGGCACGAAAATTACATTATGCATCTTTCAGTGTTGATTTCCTTCGTCTCGAATGCTTCCATCTATTTGCTTAAAACCCTTTTATCAAGTACTCGTCAGGTTAACAAGATTTAGCGAAAGGAATATATTATGTAAACTCTACGGGGGCCGCTATCGACATTTCAGCTCACGGCTTGATTCTACCGTACTCGAACTACCACAGACCACTTCACTCGACGGTGGCGGTGCCAACACTGAGCTCCTGACAGTAACAGTTGCTTGGGATGGACTTTTTTGCACCATTACTTTGATGCAGCGGCCGAGATTTTTGGTTAAGAGTCCAGTTTTCAGAAGCTGTGTCAGTTTGTTTTGGCGTCGAGCGACCAGATGGGAAGGACTGGTGACGGACTCGGAAAGTTAATAATGCAAATATGGGCTCTGACAAATGTGAGGAAACTCGTAAATGATGTTCGAAGTTACTCGACAGAATAGCTTTCTAGAGAGCTTACTTTCAGAAAGACGAATTATGGATTATTTCTCCACACAAAGTAAACTATTCAGGTCTACAAACATTCAGGAAATAGGAGCTGGACACCACGTATTTCTAAGAAGGTTTATTTGCTATAATTTTTCCCAGAGTTTCTCGGTGATTGATTTACGCAAAGGCATTGCGTAATACATAAATTTCAAATAGTGATACATCTGACGCACATACACTACAATGCATAAGCAGCACGAGACAAACAAGCCCTGCTATGAAGCGAAATTTGTTTTGTCACTAATTCTATCAATTGTCTGAAAGTACAATCTGGGTAGGGAACAAAGCTCTTGCTTTCCGACATCGTTTTCTGTTATTGACTAACTTTCTGATTTAGCAGCACACCAGTATAACAAAGAATGACAGGTGGGAGTTGATACGCAGTTTCTTTCCGGCACACAATCAGTTGGTTGACGAAGTTGACTGGTAATGAGGACGAAGACGAGAAATAACACCCAAACACAACAATTACAACAAAATCTAACAAGATATTACTGCCATCGAGTAAACATGACTGAATTAGGTAATATTTGATAAGTAACCTACACACAATTGACGCGTCAAAGAAGGTGTTACTGCAGTTATTTTTGGGAGCTATGGAGAAAGAGAAAAAAAGTTCAGAAATGCTATGGAAGATATTTTAATCCCCATTTCAATTTTTCCAAGACAAACAATTATGCAGAAATAGAGGGAAACCTAACACTGAAAGTTTGGAGCATCAAATTTGAACATTTGTGTAATGGAAATGAAATATCGCGTAAGTCCATCAATCTTTCCACTCATTACATTCACTTCAGAAACAAAAAAAAAAGATCTGGTACAAACATATTCTAGCTTAATTGCTGGTTTTGCCATTATCGCTTATTGCAAAAATAATGAAAACATAAAACATCTAGGTTCTAGGGTGAGGTTCTGAAGTAAAATTACCGATGATTTCAGTGGATCATGAGAGAGTATATGAAAGTTTACAGACACACGAAGAAATAAAGGCTAACATGGCTTGAAATTAGACTAAGATATTAAGAGCGTACGCATGATCAAAAAAGTTTCAAATTTCTGAAATATTTACCTTTATGTATATTAAATTGACAATTATATTAATTTCCTAAAAACATCAGACTAGTAAAATTAATTTCAAAATAACTACAAACAACACACAGGAACTAAGCGATTCATAGTATTTGTATGGACGAAAGTGAACAAGCGTTGTGAAAAAAATCTGTGCTGGTATTCAGAGAATCATGATGAACCGACTGAACTCCGAGTGGTTGGATGAGTGTTAGATACCTGCCTAGAAGTACCACCTAATAACTTGTATGTACTACGGTACTTACGGTTACGTTACGAGCGTGTATCTGAAATGCAGTTTTTCCCCTTCTACAGGGTGTCCCAGAAGTAACTGACCCTTTTGATTTGCTAATAAAACGAAAACTATTAACACTAGAATATTGAAACTTGTTTTATTCGAAAGAAAAACTTTTTATACTTTATTAGAACTAGGTTTTGAATATAATGTCTTTTAAATGATGGCCATGGTTGTTTTAACAACTTAGGGTTCGTTTCTTTCTCGTTTCCATAACGCTCCTTAGTGTATCAGGCGATAGTTGTCTTATTTCAGAACAAATGTTGTTTTTAAGTTCTTGCAGATTTGTTGGATTTGTTACATAAACCCTTGACTTCAGGTAGCCCCATAAGAAGAAATCGCATAGGGTCAAATCTGGAGAACGAGGGGCCAAGGAATGTTACCAAATCGTGAAATCAAATGATTTGGAAAGCACTCATTTAACAATGTCATCGTTTCTCTTGCTGTATGGGCCGTGGCTCCATCCTGTTGAAACCAAGTATTGCGTAGGCCATGTCTCTCAATTTCAGGAATTAGAAATTCGCTAATCATAGTTCGGTATCTTTCACCATTAACTGTTACTGTTGCGTCATCATTATTTTCAAAAAAGTATGGGCCAATCACATTGGACGCAGTTATCACGCACCACACCGTTACACGAAGAGAATGCAGCGGCCTTTCTTAAATTTCTCTTGGATTTTCATCGCACCAAATTCTAGAATTATGTCTATTTACATGGCCAGACAAGTGAAAGTGAGCTTCGTCAGAGAAGATAATGGTTTCGATTAAAGAGGCATCCTCACACAAACGAATAAAAGATTCGGAATAATTATCAGGACTGTGATAATCATTAGGCAATAACTGATGGGTAATTCAATTCTGTAAGGATATAACTTCAAGTCTTTTTTAAGAATGCGGTATAAGGTCGATCGGGAAATGGATAATTGAGTTGAACGTTTTCTGATGGAGGCTTTAGGATTATCTGTACCACTTGCAGAAACTTGCTCGATTACAGCTTCAGTTCGAGTTGATTTTAATCTTCCAGATCGTTGTTTATCATTAACATTTCCAGTGTCCGTAAATTTTCGATACACCGATTTAATTGTGTTCTTCGAAGCACTGGTTGTTGTTCTGAAATAATTTCTGTAATCACGTTGCACTTCTGTTGTTGACATTGTCCTTGTGTAGCTTTACAAAATTCTTATTCTTTCTTCATTGCTGTATGGAGACATGATGAAAATTAAGGGTTTGCAATGAAGCAAAAATTAAATGTCAAGCTAGTTCGTAAATAGGATACCAAGTATCCAATTGTGCCATAAAAAGGTTTTTCTTTTGAATAAAACAAGTTTCAATATCCTAGCGTTAATAGTTTTTGGTTTATTAGCAAATCAAAAGGGTTAGTTACTTCTGGGACACCCTGTATTTCTCCCGGGAGTAACCATGAAAAGTCATTTAATGTAAAATTGCGTGTTTCGTGCCATGGTGTAATAGTTATTTGTTCAATAATGAGTTCCGATAGAGAAATAGTCAAGGACAAAGTAACAACTCTTCAAAATGCTCTCCTTCAAACAAAGCTCTTTGCAGTTGTTCGTTTTTTGTGAGCAATGAAAGAACATGCGTCCTGCATTCATTATTCAACCTCCTAATTTCTTCTTGCGCTTCTGTGGAAGAAATTACCTCCGCATGCAATTATGGAAATGCAAGCGCAGTAGCAATCAGTTTTCAGTTTGAAAGACTTTTTTATGAACTTCAAAAATAAGCAAAACCCGAACACTTGTTGTTAAACACAACGGAAATACGAAACGCTAGTCAGATCCAGCACGTAGTTCCTACAAGGCTTATGCACGTTAGGTAACACAACTTGTGTTGTCCTCGACATAGTCCAGCTTTAAATTTCCAAACAGTTTACCCTGCAAAAATGAACGCATCACAATCCTCAAACACCCATTTTTTTGTCTGAAGACGTTCTCATCCCTCGAAAAAATATTGAACTAAGGGCATCAGAAAATGTAGAAAAATTATACTACGCTTAAAACTGAAAAAACGTAGGGCAAATCACATTCATGGATATTTCAATGCCTACTGATGCTGTCTTAATTCGATCAGCACAAAAATGAGACAAAAAGGTGAAATTAATTATTTTTCGGGCAAAAATCTTTTTTATTCTTCTTGAAGAGTGAACCTATCTTTCGAACATCGAGAAGACAAGGAATAAGCCTTTCTGAAACTCCTCTTGGACAAAAAAAAAACAAGTTTGGAGTCTTTTCATGGAGCGACTAACTTATTCCTAAAGTTGAAATCCGACGAAGCTGTTCACTTTAGGTGTGAGTACAAATTCATGCTTATCTACAAAATATAGATAACACAAATGTGGTTTGTGGGCAACATTGCAGTTATATATCTTAAAGAATTTTGGCTGATCAAGCCAAACTAGTGTCAGTAAATGGATCCGTCTTTTACTCACGCCAATTATTTTTCTTTGTTCCTTCAGTTAGTCGCCCCCGTTTTGAATTTTCCTTGTGGTATCTTTCTGCCGTGCAATCGGTGAGTGACTATAAAGAGTGTTGCATAATAAGAAACTTTAGAAATTTTGTTAGTTTAATTTTTGTAATATTTCTTGATTCTCGCAATAAGCAAGTGTGTTTCCTTCTCCGTCAGGCCTGACCTCTTCTGCTGCACCTTACATATATCGGTGTCAGTTCCCTAGGGGTGTAAGGACATCGGGATATGGATGCATAGGTTCAGCATAGAAGCATACAGTCATAGATAAATATATCGTTTGTTAGCTAGAAGTTTAGTCCTGTGCATTTGTGGACTAAATGCAGTTCCATTCACTTTGTTTCTACCGGATCGGTCTGTATTATCATCAGCATGCTGTTCTTTCATTTGAGTTAAAATTATTCTTGTTTTAACTTTCATCCATTATTGATTGTAGGTTTTCCTGAATTGTAATATTACTAATATTAAATTGTGTAATTTGATTATCCATCACTTCCCTAAATATCGGTTAAGTAAGAGACTGAGTCCATTCCCTGACAGAACCTTAGGACTGTAGATTTTGGCCTCACAACGAGCAAAAATTGAATCAAGTTTCTTAGATCGCAACAGTTGGTTTCATTTTCAACTAAGCAACTAATTCAAATTTCTTACAAATATTTTTCATCAATGTAAAATATTTTCTACTCTTTAATTCAAATTCTGAATTATCGGCCACGAGAAATTACATAATTGCTTTGTGAACTGCAAGTTTCTCTGCTTCCGAAACTTTAATATTACCAACATCACAACAATATAAACCTGCCAAGAACACAAATTTGGACTTAACTGGCGCTGTCATTTGAAATATTTTATTTTTCCTGTTCTGAAATGGTCAGCGCCGTAAGGCAAATGGGAACTCCTCTCTCGATTATAAACGAGGAGAAATATCTCAGCTTTTGTGACCGATATAATTCAGCATGTGAAGGCTAGGACCTCATTAAAAGAAGATGTATTGGAGGGCAAAAATGTTATCAGAATCAAATGGGTTTGAAAATAAGTTCGACAATAGAATTTATACAATTCAAAGTTCATGAACTTCGTTGGCTATCAATTTGACCTTCAATAAAATTTCAAAGAGCCAGTGCAACTTAAATTAAAAAGGGTTCAATATACAGTACAAAACACAGCAGTAACTTTTCCATAATATTTTGAAAACATTAATACGTTAAGCATTCCTTTTACTGTAAGCCCACGCTCATTTTTGAAGTCACTAATACATTTTCATTGTCGGGTATAATTTACCACGTATTTTTATATAAATCAGCACAGATCACTAGTATAGAAAATATCCTACAACGGATTCATTCTTCCATTTACGTCAGAGAAGATAAAATTTTCTGTAAAACTGATCAAGATAAGATTTGTGGACAGTGGTTCGAGGCACAGCCGTTATTAAGAACGTAACCTTAGCTACAATTCGTTCTGTACAGGCAAAGCAGATATTTTTTATAACTCTAGTGCAGGGTGAGCAATTTTGCCATCCCTGTCAGTATCCTAGTAATTAATTTATTTATCTGATACCATAATATTAACAATATCATAATCTAATTGTATCGAGGAAATTTCTAGAGCAGTGTGAATAATCGCATACAATTTTAATGCAGCAATGAGTAATAACAGCGCATGGAATATTACAGTGCAGCCTGAGTCACTTGTTAAGCATTGAGTCACGTAGCTGATTAAAAGACGAGGCTCATATCTCATTGCAGATAAGACACTCTCTTATTGATAAGCTTTTAGATAGAGTCAGTCAACTTCATATCTTTATGCGGGTACTGAACAAGGATGTATACAGTGTGTCGATAATTTCTGGAAGTAACATGCATTTTAATTGTAAAAACTATAGAAACAACATAAAATACAAAATTAAATCGATAAAAGTGTGAATAATCGAGTGAACTCATTACTGAGACACTTATCCAGTATCCTTGCAATCAACATGAGCTAGACATGATCTTAAATAACTTGGATTGACAATTAATACAGCTCCTATATAACTAACACTCGTCCGATCATTAATTTACTTACTTATTCATTATATACCTCACTCTGCTTTAGAATACATTACAGTGAAAATTTATGCATGAGACTCGGAATTCCCCCCAAAAGATTTTTACCAAATGTAGCTTCTGGGACGATGTAAAAATTTTTCAAGGACGTAGGTCCGCAATGAGCTAACCTACTCCTGTACTAAACCGTTACAAAAGATAGCGTATTTCAGAAGCATTTTCTTCAGACGTGCGCCATAAATTTCAAGAACAATCGCCAAAGAAGGGACTATGTAAGATTAAGGTCCGTGTAACATGAGTCCAACTTATTGGACGCAGATCAAGCTTTCTCACGATAAGGATATCAACAAAGAGCAAGAACTATTATCAGCCAGTCAGATACGGCTGTAACTCAGTTGCACAAGGAACAGCCTACAGAGAAGTGTGAGGTCTACCCTTTCAAGAGACTACTCAGGTATGAGATGTGTCTCTAAGGAGACTAGATAACTTTTTCACAAATTACACTAAAAATGTTTTATGGTAACCCACTATAGTTAATCTTTTTTTCCTGAAGTTCATTTTTCATTTACCGTGCAGTCAGTTTTAACAAAATGACATGCATGTAATTAGTTATTTTTCACATTTTAGATACCACGGTTAAGCACTGATAATTTGGTCCCATTTGAACAGAGGTAACTCGTTCACTGCTTAAAAACTTGCAATTTCTCCCACGAAAGTGGGAGTTAGTGTAGTATTCTTTAAATACTTAAAAAACTGTCTGAAGATTTCCAGCTAATTAACACGTTAACCGCCATGCCTGATATCAGAGATTTGTCACTACCGCCACGACTTTACCATTTTACGACTTTATCATTTAACCTTCCGTAAATATTTTAAATTAATTTTTGAAAATAATTATTAAAAATTTGGAAATGTACCACCGGTGGTACATGCGGCCGTAAGTGAAATCCTCAAATGTACCACCGGTGGTACATGTGGCGGTTAACGTGTTAATAAATATCATATTACTCAATAATTAATTAAATGTAAGAATTGCATTGATTTCGTAAAAGAGCAGGAGGTTGAGCCGTTGTTAGGAACTAAAAAGTGGCAAATCTCAGTGTCGTATCAATTTTACGTTCAGGAAATTTTGTACACTTCATTTATAAGGACCAGAAAATATCATAGGCGGAATAAGGATTTACAATTTATCCGACTACTGTGTACAACTTCGGAATGCTTGAGTAACGAGATTAATTCCAATTTAGTCACAGTAAATAATTTTTTCATGTGCTGATCAAATTTGAAATGCCGACGTTTGTAAAATTTCAACATGCGTTCAGTTATTGAAAAGAATCAAGCAAACAATTTTTTCTAATTAATGAACTTTCCCGTCAAGTTTCTCTTAGGCCAGAGATGGCAACTTAATTAAAATTGTGCCTTGTATTATTCATGCATATAACAAAATACAATTAACTTAATTCCGCTACAATGTCAAAAATTATGTGAGTGGATTTTAAATGACAAGCTAAACGATGTGCAGGAAAGTATAGATGTTTTCTGTTGAAGATTTTAAAAGATTTGATTCTTGAAAACTAAATTTGATGCAAACAGATGTCATTTAGTCTCTTTGTCTAACACTGTATACATTTTTACTTGTGTTCGCACAAAGCTGCTAATTTAATTGAAAATAAATGTTCATAATTTAGATATCTGTAAAACACTCAAGATTATCTCCATTGCATTTTGACACGCAGTCGAGAAGCTTAACGTTAATGTGTTTCGTTCGCTTGTCACATTCGACAAATAAGGAACAAATCTTTATTCATGGAATCCTAATCTATTTTCATATTATTAAACGGATCATTTTAACACTAATACTTTGCTACGTTATATAATTGTAATTAGGTGATGCAGTAATAAATGAAGCATTAAAATCACCCTCTAACAATAAAGCTAAGTACGGTCAAATGCACTAATACTGAAGATTTAGAACTGGAGTCAACATGTTCATTGTGCCACGCATAAGACAAAGACTTATCTAATCAGAAGGCTACAGCAAATGTCGGTCGCGACCGCTTGGTGCTGCACTCTCAACTACAAGACTGGACTTAGGTCTTGTATCATCAACTTCGTAGAACCTAGTTTAACAATAATCCTACAATTCAAGCACACTGAGCAGTAGGATATTTGCAACATGCAACAAATAGTCGTTCAAGAAGCGAGTGCTGAAATAAAATTTTGTCATCTATTTGAAAACGGTATGGAAGTGTACCGCCTATATGCGGAGGGAAATTCTGGGAAATTATTCTAGTGTCTCAAATGTCTACTTATTCATTAGGGATTGTCACAACTCGTTAAAATGTGTTCAATTTGTACCATCTATGTACGACGTTTCTGTTAATCAAATGGTAACTGTCAATCAGAGCAGAAACACAGAAGAAGAGGCCTCTTAGAATTAAGAATTGAAAATTTTCAGAATTGAGATACAGATACTCTTGTGCATCCTAGAGCTCAAGGTTAGATTACGCATTTTAGTTATACGACAGTGTTTCTCAGTTAGCTTCTAGCCTTTCATTTTTCCTGTCATTTGCCTAACGATATTATTCGAATAAACAAAATAGTGGCCACGCAGCAAGAACAGAACGTAGTCATATTTATCAATTTTTATTTTCACTTCTGCAGAAGAAGTATGCAAGTCAACTCAATAATAGATAAGAGCCTGAAATTAATAACTTTAACATTCATATAGATGTATAATTTTGCATTTTTTCAATTTTTACGCTAAATACAGAAAACTTCATGAGGACTATGAATTGTAATCATTGTAGGCACAATGAAGAATTTCTAAGATCTTGTAGAAATAGTTGCGGGTCGTAGAGAGATACCCGACGAACACTTAGTAACACGATGGAATGCGTTACTCGAGTTTATTTGTATGGTAGTTTCAAGCTCAGGACTTATTCATTTTTCTAATTGCTTTTTTAAGAATTCTAACGACAAATTTTCAAAACTCATTCAAGAATTTGTGAACTCCCTCGTAGATTAAGAGGATAGTTTGATGTGTTAATGAGCCTATAGTTGAATATCTTATCAAGTTTATTACTTGAGAATGAAAAAGTGACGTGAAATATCTACAAGTAATGAAATATTTCTTTTGTCAGCACAGTCACAAATATAAATATAAATATTTCTTCCAACAACCTTTCCTCATAACGAACGTATGGTCCCCATTCATTAAATTTATACCAGAATGAAACCTGTTTCGATAGATCAGGTTGAAGGTTGAAGGTTGTAATAACAATTTTCTTTTCAGTAACAAAATCACTGCTACTGCAGATCTTATACGAAAGACTCAAAAGAACATTCACCCAGGACCGGACAAGATGGGCTGCATTACAGGCATCATTACCAAGTCTTTCTTGGTGGTTTTCAACGTCGTCGTGGCAGTAAGTGGAACAGTCATGAATTTCTTTCCTTCTTGTGTTCTTTCCGACAACCATATTCTATTCTATGTATTATATTCTACTGCAATACTATTGAAAACTTGTCTCCTGGTAACAATATTAGCACAGCCCATGAGGCAACGAATCATTGATACTCATGGAGCGAGAGTTTGAAATGTGTTTCAAAGTAGTAAATTGTAATGAGGTCAGTTATTCTGATTGCTGAACTGTTGTTTACTGCTGCTCTTCGTAGTAAAATTGACTGGACTAAGTGCGATAACACCCACCTTCCCCATATACACCTTGCTGTCTAACAGCGAGAAATGATTTCCTCTCTCCCTTTCAATAGCTGAATCATTATGTAGTCGATTCGTTGACAGGTGGCAGGTTTGATCGTGCTGACGTTGGCCTCGATCATTCAGTCCACGTTAAATGGCTATGGGGACGAGATCCCTCAGGATCCTCTAGATGTCCTCATTGGACTGCAGACCGTGTCATCGTTCATTATTTGTCTCGGAGCTTTTGGAGTTGTCGTGTCCTGCTGCTGCGGTAACAAGCTCTTCCTCTACACTGTGAGTCCAGCTAATATTTCTTATGTATCCGTTGCAAAATGCATATTCAACAAAATTTTATGATCAATATTTCATTAGAGCAATAGAACCCCCGCCCATATTTTGTGCTTGAGTACGTTTGGCCCAGTAAATAATGGACAAATAAATAATATGAATACAGTAAAGAAATTAATATATATTCGATACAGATTCAGTTGAACGACTTATAACAGTTTGTTGCACATAAACGTAAGTGTAAATTCGGCTACGAACATCGTTTCACTATGATGTACAATTTTACATTCAATTGACTGGAATATACATCGTAGCCTCACAACACCGCATGTCAGGACCGGCTGAAGCCGAGTACTTGCTGTACCTGGTAAAGTAAATAATTGGCCAGCTGCGTGTGGGTCATACATGAATAACAAAATATTGGGAAGGTGTGAACAACGTATGTTTGACTAAACAAAAGCTCTCACTAAATGGGCATGGTTAGGGAAACTACATGAGAAACTTACCTGCATTGTGGGCGTTCTTATGTAAAACGCTGGAAAATTTTAGTTACTGTAAACAAATCAGTCTTAATTACAGGTTAAGACAGCGTCTCTCAATCAGGGGTCCATGTCTCCTCCCCCTATAATGGGGAAAAGGCTTATGTCCGGAGGTTAGAAGCGGACGGAGAGAAACTGTGAATACTTAACTTATTGAAGAGCAGGGACCCACGAGTGTAAGCGACTTGGTGGCGGGGGAGGATGTGGGTCATGGGGTATCATCAAAGGTTGAGAAACACTGGGTTCAGATCAACTAGTAATTAATTGTGCTCATAGCTAGATCATTGGTTGGTCATTGTGACAGAACACTTCCAGAGTGTTAGAAAGTCAAAAATAACAGGTCTGTACGCCTTGTATGCATAAATCAGTGTCAAAAAGCAGTTATATACATAGAGAAAAAAACACTAACTCTTATCTTTTATTTCAGTACTTCATCCTGGGACTAATTCTAGTGATTGCTACTCTCGTTTTCGCTGGCATGGGATCAGCGAACATCAACAACAACGAATACGAAAATGCTATCAGTAAACAAATGCAGGAAGATGTTGATAATTACAACTGTAAAACACATACAGATCTTGAAGAGAAAATGGACAAAATTTTCCGAGAGGTAAGGGAATTTCAGAAACAAATAAAACCGTTAAAAAATAAAACATCCTGTAGTCATTACTTGTTTAATAACTGAGATGCTTCTTATGTACAATTCTTTTCATAAATAACTAGATTTTGATCTAGTCCTAGGTGTCAGTGGTTTAGCAAGTATGAACGGTGTGCTGACGGCTGTGAGATTCACCTAAGACACTGCCTAGCTGCAGGAAAGCTACACAGCAAACGTCGCTCAAGTCAAGAGATGCATTCAACTTTAACCCTTTCACGACCAACTTATTTTCATACTGATCAAAATATTACGTAGATTACCACTTATCTTTACTAATTTCTATTTAATTTTGCCGTAATTTTGAACGAAACATTTAGAATAGGGGACTAAAGGGGAAAATTTTTAAAGTTTGTTTGGGACATATTAACCCCACGGTAGCGAAAAGGTTAATATTCACATCTAAACATCACTAACTCGGGAGCCAAAGTCAGACCAGTCTACGCTTCTCATATAACGGCCACTCTCCTGGCATAATAAGAATAAAACTGAATATTAACTTATCATCGTAACGTATCCCGAACGAGAAAGATGAATAGCAATCAGATTCATTAACTTCCTTTCATAAAAAGTTTGTAAGTCATTCCTTGTAAATCGAATCTTAGTCACGCGCTTGGCAATGTCATGCGTTCTATATTCGAATAGTATAAATTTATCGGTAAATATTAGCCAATCGTCAGGAAACTAAGCTAGGACAGGCCACAACTATTAGGGTATATTTTTCACTCATTTTGCTTCCTCGTCAATGCAAACTTTCCTAAAAAAAATACCTGTCGTTGTTCATAGCTACCATGAAATTAGAGTAGGAGTGATGCAGACTACAGTAGGATTTACAGGTTGGTATTAAATCGATAATTCATAAAAATATTTAAAAGGTTTATTTTAATGATTATTATTATTATTATTAAATTTCTAGTTTGACCACCGCAGTATATTTTAATGAAATAAGTGTATCTACGCTACCACAAAGGTCATACATTTATATAAAATAGTATGAATTTTCTCATCTCATATTATTTCATCTCGAAAGTGACGTCCTGAAAAACGGCCCAAAGTAAGCAGCCCCAGTCATCATTTCAAACAACATTCTCCATTCACTCAGTAACAGTAATAGCTTATCATCTTCACATTCGCGCAGCTCCAGAGCATCAAGTAGGTCCACAGGGTATGCAGGATAAAAGTTTTCCCAAACCATCTACGTAAGTAGCTAAATATTTTAGCATTATTACAATTGTGAAGATATTTAACCAAACAGCTGCAGGTCGAAACCTTACACTCTATGAAGTCTTCGACCTCGGTAAACTTTTATTAACTCCCTACAAAAATAGTGCCAGTAGGAAAACTGATGTGTCGACAGGCTTCATAACCACGCGATTTTTGTGATTCGTTAACACGTTGCCTTAAAATGAACAATACTCGATCGTCATGATGAATCTTTGTCTGACCGAGCAAGCCACACCATGGGACAGAAGTTTCAGCATCTTCTAGTCATCGTGTGTAAATGAATAAGAATGAAGAAGCCGTTTTCAAACGGCATGGCTGAGACAGAACTTGAGCAAACATCATATGAATAATACGACCTTTACCTCACTATTTTTCCATCACACTGTGTCCATGCAAATTTACCATAATTAAATTTGTATAAAATATGAACATGTGCTTAGTGAAACCGCAATTTATCTACGATTTTAAATTAGGAAAACTACAAATGCAGCAATATGTTCACATGGTTTGAATCGAGGTGATGAGAACCTCCCACGAGTTGTTAAATATGCTATTGCTCAAAGACTGGTCATATCTTTATGAGTTCCTTTCAATGCACGTTTGGTTGATGAAAAATGACTCCTACTCGCAGTTGACTCTGGAATTGCATTACACTCGCTAGTGCGAGGCCAGTTCAGACAGCTGTCTCTCTACGAGTACGTAAGTTGTACTTTGTTTTTATATTACATAACACGATTACATTACATTAATTACACTATTATTTTACATTCAACTAGCACTAGACTTCTGTGATGCATTTCGTGCTATGCTCGACGGTGCTTCAAATGAATAATATATTCTTTAATATTTCTTGCAGAATAAATGCTGTGGATACACATCCGCCAACGATTTTGTGGTAAGTGAATACTGATAATTATATGTATTGTATAATAGTTGAAGGTAACTTTTATGCCACGATCAAGAATAGCGACACAAAAGGAATTAACGATGACGAACGTTCTGAAGCCCAAATAAATGTGACAGTCCTAGAAGTGAATAAGACTTCACACACTTAATGCAAGTAATTTCCTATACACATAGTATGACTCAAATATCATGTATACACAACTCAAAGCATGAAAATAAAGAATTCTGAAATGAATCGAGCAGAAGTACAGGGTGACTACAAAAAATGTTTCGGTTTTTGAATGGTTATAACTTACTAACTATTGTAAGTGGAAGAATGACACAAAAACAAATGAAAAAGAAGATTCTAAAGTTAAACTTAATTACATTCTACATTCAAAGTGTCCGCTTTCATAGCGAATATATTTTTTGATACGAAGAACGAAATTTGTAATAAGAGCATTTGAGGTAATAACATCTATTGGCTCAATAATTTGCCACAGACTCTTATAGTCCTCTTAAGGAAGATTTGGCTCGACAAACTCTTTCGTTAACAAAGCTCCTCAAGACAAAATCTAAAGTTGACAGATCGAGGGATTGAACGAGCCTAGGAATATCAAAACGATAAAACATTAATTTGTTGGGGGAATTGATCCCGAAGCCCCGCAATTGAGTCTAGAGGTGTGTGCTGTCGCTTCATCTTGTGAAACCATTCATCTGGAGAACAATTATTCATCAGCATAACATTGAGCATTTCAAAATACATTTCAATATAAAGTGTTGAAGTCTCTCCCATTTTAGAGCACTTAAGAAAGCATGTTCCAGAAATCTTGTGTGCAGTTGGTCCACACCAAATAGTAATCTTTCGAGAGTGTAACTTCTCGTTACGGTCAATTGGTTTCTCGTCTGACCAATTTCGAAAATTTTGGTTGTTAAACATGTTTTCAAGGTAGCATTAATCACTGACAATGATATTTTCAACATTTCGCTTATTTTTAGAAAACAGTTCATGAGTTGTTGCTGAAAACAATAATCGTCGTATTTTATCCTCAGGATATAGCTTCAGAAGGTATTTTAATTCATATGGAAATATTTTTAAGTCTTTTATAAGAATTTTCCTCACTGATTCTCTTTTTAGATTTATCGTTGTATTCATTTTTCTCATCTTGTGTGTAGCATTATTTTTGATTAATTCTCTCACAAGGTTAAAGTGTTGAAGAATTCTTGCACTTTTTCTGCGACCGGAATGACCTTCATACACATTGTGAACGGATCCACCTTGTGTTCATTTATGATGAGTTTTATGGATTGTTACCTCACTGTCAGTCCGTAAAATTTTTTATAGCTCGTTTCACTGTGATAACCGATCAATATTTTGTCATTCCTTCTACAATTAACATATACGGAATTATTGATAACTGTCCCGTGACGATGGGTTTTTGATAAATAAAATTATCAAAAGAAACTGGGCTGGGGTTTAATAAACTACGTAAAGAGGATACTGGATGAAACTTCAAAATCTTCTCTCTGAAATGGTTTTGTTTCATTCTTTTACTCACAATAGTTAGTTAGTTATAGTTATTCAAAAATAACACATTTTTATGGTCATTCTGTACTACGCACACTACGTCTTTTTCAGGGTCAAGGGAATTGCCTCAAGGTGTTTTCCAAAATCACCTAAGGATCACTAGCTTAATCAAAAATTAAATTCATTACACGAATATCGTTCCAGATTATTTCAAAGAAAAAATTCTGGCGACACGTGAAACCGTCCAATGTGCACACAGCTGGAGTAATAAATATTAAGGGCAAGAATAATAAAATGATAAATCTTGTCAACAACTCATACTTCACAATTGAGATTCCTTTTTTGTGAAGTTTATTCCTTTATTTATTTTCCACATACATGCGATCACTAGCTTAATCAAAAATTAAATTCATTACACGAATATCGTTCCAGATTATTTCAAAGAAAAAATTCTGGCGACACGTGAAACCGTCCAATGTGCACACAGCTGGAGTAATAAATATTAAGGGCAAGAATAATAAAATGATAAATCTTGTCAACAACTCATACTTCACAATTGAGATTCCTTTTTTGTGAAGTTTATTCCTTTATTTATTTTCCACATACTTAGTGTTAGAAGTAAACATGTTTAATGAGAAGCTTGTTTTAGTTTCGAAAATGTACACAGTTTTAAGCTTGTTTAATGTTAACTAAAAACTAAAGTATGTGCGATATGTTTTACATACACTCTCAGGTATACTTGACCTTCCCATTCACAATTGCAAATTGTCTTTCACTTTGCATCACAGTTTGACTAAAAAAAGATAACCACACGAGACGATTCTTCAGTTTCATGAATGACCGTTCTCGGTATCGAATATACGTTAAGTTATAAAAGATATGAATTTTCTTATTCTAGTTTGGCGATACAGTGTCAGTAAACTAATCATACAAATACACTGACTGGAACAGGCACGTGACCCTTTGTGACCTGTACCTGTTAGGTAGGGGTGGTTCTGCATCTTGTATAAATACACCTGTCTGTTCCTCCACAAGGCTGGGTAGCTGCTTTTATTATGTAGCAATTGCTAGTTTTATATAATAATACCCAAGCTCAGGGGACAGAAGCAGTTGAGCATCAAGGTCAGACGTGACAACTGTAAACTATGGTCACTATGATAATGTTCGATGCTGTAACTGATCATGCCTACATGTGGCTAACTCCACAGGATAATCCGACCTGCGGAGATAAAGTAGTACCAGCAGGCTGCTGCGTAGACTATACTGGATCCACTTGCGACACCCTTAACATTTATTGGACGGGATGCTACTCCCAGCTCATGAACGACGTCGGTGATCAAATCCAAGCCACCTTCAGCTTCGCAATATTCTTTGGCATCCTACTCGTGAGTACTTCTAATGAAAATACAGTATACCAGAGAAAAGTCCTTCATAAACGTGATCATTAAAGTAGAATAGCATTATAATGCGTTTTGAGTATTATAAACGAGAGTGAAAATCTCCTTTTTTCAGACTGGAAGTAACTTCATAGAAACCTCTAAAGTTTTAAATTAGCTGAACAATACTCCAACGATTAAAAACTTATGGAATTTATTGATCTATATGTTTATATGCCTTTAAAACGAACAAAATTTTATTGACCATTTTACAAATTTATTTTTCTATTTCAGTTTGCTCTGCTGACCTCTACCTGTCTGTGCGTCAAGTGTACAGACACAATGCCCATTTAGAAAGGGCTACCAACAATGCTAAAATCATTTGTACAGTCTTACTCGTCCACGTGAAGTAAAATGACTGACACAAATTCTTCACTACAGACTGGAAGCTACGGTAAATAAACAGAAGGCCGCGTCGTATTATAGTCTGCGCCTTAAAAACTTGAATGTTAGGTTTTCTTTTCTTTACGTTTATGGTGACAGCATGTGTACGTAGAAAATATATTTCTGGACTAAATTTAGTGTATTAAGGTATAAAAATTCTTACTCATTGGAAAAAATTGTCAGTTAATAAAAATGGAAAGCTGAAATCGAATAATTATCGAACCTCTAATCATTTTCATCTTTAGTGTTGTACATAAATAGCACGGTATGTTAACCGTTGCAACATAAAGTAATATTTGAATAGAGTATAACAGGTGGGTAACGGCCATCATTTTTTCCCACTCTGCTGATTACATGTATTGGAGCCGTGAAGAGTATTTTCGTCTTACAAACAGAATGAGGATATCCGCAAGTGACAAGATTCACGGAATCTGCACTCTAGGAAATCTACTGAAACACAATAAACACGTGATGAGCTCAGAGGAGCTGGAAAAGCTGAAATTTAGGATTTGGTTAGTGCACATCTCCAAGTATCGACATGTGATTGCCTTCGATGCTGAGTGTTAATAATTTGTATTAATAAACGAGGTAAAACCATACACACATATATCGCAGGCATGTAGTTTTATCCTATTGTGAACACTTTATATCATGTGTAGTTGAACCCAGGATTTACATCAAGGAAGGTCTGGCATGCCTACACATGCAGTGCGGAGTACACGTTCAATTTTTTATGATTAGTTCAAATGTAATATATCACCTGATCAATCATTATTTTCACTGAGTTTCAGGTAAATTTCTAAATTATGAAGACTCAGACTCAGGATACGTTTTTTGAGAGTTTTATGGCTAAACCTATCGTATTTGACAACATATAAAACGCCACAACGACGATGATATATAAGACGCGACGACGAAGACATAAAGACAAAGTACTGAGCGTAAGCTGGGGTAGTGAGCGTCAGAGAGAAAATAAGCCTAGGCCTACGGGAGTTCTCAAACTTCACCTACGATGACAAGACGCAGGGCGATTTTTTCAGCCAAAATTTTAGAAAAAAGTGCGTTCTGTATACCGTCAAATACGGTAGGTCTAAAATGAAAAGGCCATATACATATAAATTACATTTAGTTGCGCACAAAATGGCAGATTTCAAAAAATTATTATTATTTTATTATTATTGACAAATTTTTATTATTGAAAAAAATAAAAATGATTAGTCAAAGAATGATCCTAGAACGGTCATGCCTCTCTGTCATCGATCAACCAGATCCTTTACGCCTCGTTGATCGAAATCCTTCAGCTTCGACACTAGGAAATCCTTGAACGTGGATTCCACATCTACTTCGGGTTTGAAAGTTTTATTGTTTGAAAAAGTATAAAGATGCTTGAAAAATGGTAGTCTGAGTATAAAAAATCCAGGTAAAAAGAACGATGTGGTCAAGTCTTGCATCGTAAGTTTGTGTACTTCTGCAGCGTTATCCTGGCCGTATGTGACCGTGCATGGTCATGGAGCAGAATTGGGCCACGACGATTCACAAGTGCAAGTCTGCTTTCGCGTAAGGGAACATGTATTTCTTCTAATTGATTACAGTATTCCTTTGCTGTGGTCTTCTGATTGGCTATCGAAAGCTGCAATGGCGAACACCAATTGCGGGCCGCCAAACAGTCACCATAATCTTCTGTTGATGCAACTTTAGTTTGCAAGTTTTTCGGTGGCTCATCACAATTAAGTCATTGACCTGATCATTTATTCTGGATCCATTATCATTATAGAGAATTCACTTTTCACCACAAGGGACTCTTCGGTCAAGAAATTGATAACTGGTGCTTTACAAAAAGGATATCGAGCACTCCTCAAAATGCCGAGCTTTTTTGCATTTTATTGGGCTCATGCGAAATAATTTGATCGAGGTTTTGACCTTACCAATTTGCTTCAGATGATGACACTGTTAAAATATTGATAAATATTCTCTGAAACTTTTCTCTGACACTTTGCTGTGGGATTTGTTGAACAATTGTTTCTAAATGTTAATTGTAAAAAGTTCATTGCCGCCCTCTGCCTTCCTCGCGTTTAAGCTCTCCTCACCATTCCGGAATTTAAGAAACCACCTTCATGATCGTACTGTCCGATCACTTATGAACCCCTCTTCCTATGCTCGGTTGATATTGACAGCTGTTTGGGAAATATTGTGACTAAGCTTGCACTCATACTAGAGAAGTTACCGATAGTTTTCTTCCTTCATGCTCATAATTACGGGCTTATAGGCTCATAAGCTTATAATTAACATACTGTTCATTACATTTGAAAGGACGTTATTTAATGCAAGTGGACATGGTAGTGCACTGTGTTGGAAGATTCATTTGCTAGGTCAAGGAGTGTATGCTAATAAGAATAGCGATAATGTATGGGTAGGCTGAAAGTGTATCTCACACCTGACGGGCGATAACAGCAGAACAAGAAATTCTTTTAAGACACCTTTACAATGAAAACATGGAGTTGAATAGAAATTGGTACGTACACTAAGTTTCTTGCCTACTCTTTTCTCTTCATAGATGGAAAACGCAGAGGTAAGTTGTTAACACTTTTTTTCATGTCATCTCACCTATTTACTTTCAAAACCGGCAATAAAAGTGTAGAACTGAAAGTCAAGCAGAAGTTACACTTGAAACTGCATCCAACTTTGGTTGATATGGGACATTTTTTACGACAAATTCCACTTTGCGCTTGTTTTTAGGGTGGGAGGGGATTAAATTACGCTCATTATAGGGCATATTTAATCAATTTAAATCTCACGGCATTTAATAATTACGATTTTCTGTAGCCTTCTCCACCCTTCGATTTATTTCCATAGAAAGAAAGAAAAGAAAAAATATTTTACAACCAAGTTTGTGCATGACTTATGAAATAACATTGGTTTTTCAAGTCTGTTCTGATTAAAGTCCTCAGGTAGTGCAAGTACACTCGTTCATAATACAAAAATCTCAGGTTTTCACAGAACAATATATTTAGAATATTTAGAAGCAAGAATAATGCTGACGAAACAGATGCCTTAACAACTAGTTTGCGAATAATGTAGGAGCTAAAATAGAACGCGTATGACATTATCTATTTCAGATTAACCTCAGCGCACTCGTTCATGAGACATTCTTATCACATAGTCTTTTCTTGCTGCACCGCTAAAATTTTTAGGACATAAGCTGTCATGAGCTTACAAAGCCTTTTTTCAATGAATATTTATTTATAAAAATGCTTCATCATTAGACCCTTTAGTGGCAAAAATCTATTGTTTGATAATACCCCAAACGTCTGTTTGTTCTCACAATCAAGCTAAAACTTAAAAATATACGAGCACAAAAATTGTATAAAGACGTTTACCACGAAACAAGTTGTACTCATAATGTGACAGCTTGCCTTGCACCAGTAAGGCTGAAATTATGTAATTATATACGCGAGGAAAAATGCAACTCTTGACGTGTGATTTCTACTTTACTGATTGATCGCTCCTACTGATGTGTTTATGGTCTGTGAAACGGAAATTACGATCGTATTTAACTGAAAGCTTTATTGAGTTCAATAAAATAACGAGTTAGGTATCAGATGACGATAAATGGGGAAAAAATAAATATGGTTTAAATTGCCATGAGTCAAGTACCGGTACAGGTCAAGTGGAGTTGCTGTAGATCGAAAGTTCTCAGTTTTTACAACTGTTTTTTATGACAAAACATTTACTAACATCGCTGCATAAGCTTGATGATTTTATCCTCATTAAAACTAAATACAGGCAAGAATATTGCTAGCAGAACAGATGTCTTATAGGTTTCGTTTGCGAAAAATATAGAAATGGCATAAAAATAAAACGAGTATAACATACTCTATTTGCAGCAAATCTCAGCAAATTCAATTTTTTCGAACCAAAGCTTTAAAGACTTGCAAATTATTTTCAATACATGTACCAACATGCCGATACAATACGTATTATTAAATGTGATAGAAAAACAATTCAACCCGTATAGGTACGTGCATCTGTTAAATAAAAGGGCCCGAACGCTACGCAGCGAACTATAGTGAACTTATTTCACCTGAATGATTCCGTAATGTTATCCACAAGACACGAGCAGAAATAAAGAAAATCATAGGATTTTTGTGGTGATAACGGCCTGAAGCATGCAACACTACCCAACATTCACTATATGTTTCATCGAGAAGTTCACTCAGCAAAATATTTCAGATTATCCAAGAAGCTGTCAAAACTTCTTTGTACGAGACAGAAGACTAGAAAATTCAAATAGCGGTGACGATCGTGCTCATGCGCCAAAGAAATTTTAAAGGTTTCCCTTAAATACTAGCAATCAAAGAAAACTATCTTAAATCAGAAAACCTAAAATTTATTAGGTATGACTAATGAAAGCATAGAATAAAAATATGAACAAGAAGAAAAATGTTTTATTACATTCAGGTATACAGGAACCATATGATGTTTTAAATTCTTAATGACTATATCATGAGATTAGTCATGATGCTTGTAGCGATTTAGTCCGTCCATCATCCGACTTTAGATAGAGGATACGAGGAACACATTGTGATGATCTGGAAGTTTAATTAAGGAAGTAGTGAGTTCAGGTCAAGTCTGTCAGTCTTTCTGGTCTCTGTGTCATAAGCAGGTATAAGTCAAGGGGCACTTGTGGAAGTGAACCCTAGAAGAACTGGCAACAGAAGCACAGTTCGCTGACCACCAGGCTCCAGTGACAATAATACGACGCCATTTTACCTGAAAAAAGTAATTTGACATCGCACGAACATTTAAAATCGGTACATTAAAAATTTAATGATATGGAATATATAGTATATAGAGTGTTATAGAATTTAGGTTTTCTCTAAATGCTAGATTGTTCGTTCTTTTTTAAGAGGACTAGAGCGAACGCACCTAATCCAGTCAAAACTGCCTTGACGAGTGCAGTGCTATGAAATCAACCTTGTACGGGAGTCACGTCGCTATGACACAAGTCTAAATTTTCCTAGAATTAAGTCGATTTCCTATAGCCTAGTATCGAAACCAAGAATTCAATCGCAGCCGTAGTCAATATTAAACACACACTTGATCAATTTATACTGCGGCAATGCAATGAACAGGTAGGACGTTAATCTGTAAACAGCCTTCTAACTGGATCTGATTAATTTCTTCCAACATGAAGGCTCAGTCAAGTTGAATGAGCCCTTGTCAGATTGCTCATTCTATATTTTTTACAATGAGTGAATAGATCTAGCCGTTCTACCATTCAACGCAAAACACACGCATGCGCATTCCAATAAACCTTGTGATAGAAAAAACATATTGTTGAAAATGTTTTAACATCAAACTGTTATATATATATATATATAAATCAGAAAAACTTTCATAAGCGCGGAGTTCAGGACTGCAATAAAGAAGTGGCCAACAATGAATTGAAGTCTTCGGGAATGCAGCGAGTTCCCTGCGACCCTCTACGAATAGCATGAGCAGTGCATACGTAATGCTTATCGGCTTAAATAATCAATGTCTTTGCTTCACAATGCCAAACTCTGCCTTTACTTGAAGATGACGCTTTGCAGGGAACGTATATGGATCTTGTCATTTTCATGGCATTGTTTAAACACACGTGCCGCACATTTTACATGAATAATAATTGTCAGAATAAGAATTCTGAATCGAGCTGCACTCAACGAATACGCCTGTCATACCTATTCATTTCTGGTGTTGAGCCATGTAGGCTATGCCACAATTGCTCTTAAATCATTCTAAAACAGAAACATTGAAGTGATTCAGTGTTTGAATAAGATTGTAGAGTACGGATATATACCTCGCACGTGCAGATATCGTACCATAACATATTCTAATATTCTAAAACTAAGAAAATGAAGTTCTGCACACGAGGTTCATGCTCGAATTACAAGGAAAGGAAAGCGTGGACCGACAAACAGCGAATTCGTACTAGTAAGTTTTTCAAACTCTCCTAAATGTCATCAGGACAAAGCGAGACCATAAACATCCAAAGATTTTACCGACACTTCATCAATAAATTAGTGTCTTATTCCCTGTTTCTAAGCTCTAGTTCATATCAAAAAGCTACAAATATAAAACCTCTAACTCTTTCCGGCTGTGTAGCTTAAATTATCTAGGAAAAATAATTTCCTACGGCGTGAGCAGTGGTTCCAATAATGTGACGACTAGTCTGATGCACCTATTTCTATACATCATGCGCTGTAGTAAACTGATGATATTTCAATTTAAATGTAACGCTTTATAGTGCATACAAAGTAAAGATAATAAAAAGGAATGCTAAGCCTTCGTAAAATGTATGGTGGTGTAACAACAGTTGTCATGTGATCCGCGATGACACGCCCACCGAGCCGCCATTAGAAAGAAAAGCGTCCTATACCGACGTCTCGACTGTTATCTATTATACATACGCATGTGTCATCAATCTACCCTCGTTAATATAAGAAGCGTATAAAAGGTAGATAAGATGTAAGAAATCAAACGTTTTAGTTATGGAGATAAAGAATCAGATATTGGGTGTCGAGCGGATTGTTAAATTCGAAAGCACATTTTCTTAGGACAGCAACTGCGACTATGGTGCAAACAAATGCCTGGTCTGTTACTTCAGCCAAACCCTTTGAGTTTTGCTACGTTTCATGCCAAAGCAGCCTGCAGTTCTATAGCCAATATCGACTTGTAGCTGCAGCCCTTCTTTTATCACCTAAACTTTGAAGTTGACTTTTTATGTGTGGCATACTGAAGTCTTCCCCTTGAAATTTAATCGATTATCGAGTTACCAAACACCCACAAAATCGAATCTATCTGTTCATAGTATATTAAAATTCCAAACTAGTTTAATGGATAAAATTTGCATAAGTTTTACTACACTAAACTCGACAAGAATTGTTTGAGCAAATGAATCACCGAGTCTAACCTATACGATCAAGAAACCTAGGGCTTCACATACAGATAAATTTATCCCCGTATACAAACAGTAATAAATATTGCTCTTAAGCTGCAGCAAATAATTTTTTTAATTCTATTTAAATTTTCTTCTTAAGCATCACTCTTTCATTCCATTTTGCGATATAAAGACGACACAGATTATTTTCTTTTGAACGGAGCACTGAAACGACCTACCACATACTTAAAAATATTTTCAATACGTTTTCTCAATAATTAAAAGACAAAATCGCGCTAAGATTTAAAATACAACACGACAGGACTGCATAATCTGGTGACAGTTCGCTCATATCTACTCGTCAAGCCAACATTTATAAAACCTATTTCTAACACCATGCGACGGAGCACCATGCACTCAGCAAGCCAGCAGTGCGCTCAAGGACTAATTTCACGCCCTCAAGTTAGACTCGGCTCATGAGTTCTTTGTATTTTTTCCCAGAGCTCTTTAGCTGTGAGACTATGAGTGAGTTTTTCCACCCAGCACACCAATTTTGAAAATACACTCGGTGAAGCTTGCCTTCTTAAAACGTCAAGAAATTCCTTGTTCATTCATTCCTTTTAGCATTGAGTTAGGGATACTTATGTTATTAGAACATAAGATATTAATTTTAGGGTAATCAATAACAGTTATCATTTATTACACACAATATGCAAAACCCACTTGATAGTATGCTATCCAATCAGAGATCAGCAAGACACGAGAAAACAGTTGCGGGTGACGCTTTTGGGGCAATAAACACACCTTGCAATATGCATAAACTTCTGAGCTCGTATCGAGGATTGATGGATGACTCAAGTAGTCCAGACCACAGATACACTCGAAGTTGAAATGTTTGTATTACAGAGCTTGAAGTTGAGGCCCGAGCACAGAATACGAGATGACGCATATCCATAAATTGCGTCAGCACCAGCGCCCGCATATCAAAGTAATGTAGACTCACAAAGAGAATATCGACCAGCTATGCTCCCTAGTGATCAGTTATCGCGCTCGGCGATGATATATGTTTGAATGCGTAACCAAATACCGCCACTTTTACGAGATACGGAAATATTAACAGATTGGTAATCTACACAATAAATAGTTTACATCAGTATTTACACATTGACATAGATAAAGATTCATGCCCAAAATTGACCATATTTAAAATCCATCGCATTCCTCGTCACTGGTAGCAAACTTTCGAATTTAGAGGAGAAAATTCATCTACCATTTAATAGTAGGTATGATGTAGCTCCTCATGTTTCTTGTTAGTCTTTGTTGATAGCTTGTGTACAGAATCATGAAGTCGAAACAGATGGCCGTTTATCTTCCTTTTTGTATCGTTTTTTTCAAATTAAAAACCGTAAACCTTAATTACATAGCAACTACTGTACAATACATAATGAATTTAAGAACCGTTTATCTCAGAAGACGCTAATTAGCTTTATTTGGCATGCCATTATTTTTCGTGAACTATAATTATTGTGGTTGCAAGATGCACCAGAAATAGAATTCTGTTCCTCGGCATCCATGATATAGGAGGAACGCTCAGAAAATAACAAGTATAGCTTATAGATTGACACAAATTCAACATTTCATACTTAAATACAGCTTGCAAGTAAAGAAAAAATGATATAAAATGGAATTAAAGACTTGTAGTCAAAAAGGAAATGAATATCGCACACTGATATTCAACATCGTAGATATTAATACATAAAGCGATTGATTTAAAAGAATGCCCCATAATCATTGGTTAGTATGAAAAGATAATAATCCATCACCTGACCTTCTACCTCTTTCCACAAAAGTGAAAATTTCTCTCTCAGAAATTTATTCGAAAGTATACACAGGATAGTGCTGTCATTTTTTCCTTTAGAATGCCGGAAAGTTTTACAAACATCAATTGATTCTATTCCCATAGCTTTCTAGATGAACTTATTTTGATCATTCGCACGTAAATATTTTGCCACGAAATTATTCAGACGTAAATTGATTATTAAATTCAACAACTGAGGAAAAATCATGGAATATCAACTAAATTTAACTTTCAATCGTAATGATTATTATGACCAGACCATGCACGCGTATGTACTTATGGGAAGTCTCGATAGAAAGTTCCAGTTCTCCAGAAGTATACACGTAGTTCAGAGATAACAACAAGAATATCCGTTAAAACAAGAGCACTATCATCTTCAGAGTCTGTTATGAAAAGCCCAATATCGAACGAGTCAAGGAGTCTACAAACATCACCGATTGTGGCCATATTGTAGACAATTTTGAGTGTATGAGGATATAAACTATGTAGAGGCCTTGTATCATTTCATTTTAATGTATGTAAAATTGGATCGATCTCGATTTATCCTGCCAACGACATAACAAAATGCTTGAACACAGCTCCAGTTCCAAGGTGTACTGCTCCTCCCAAAGAAAGAGAGAGTTCTTGTAATTTAATTCCATTCAGGCATACATAATACGTACAATAATTTTTCTACTTCTTAATGCTGACATTTGAAGACTAGTGATCATACTGCCAGTTTCTCTTCCTGTCCATCTTGTGACATAAAGTAGAGGCTCATAGGGATACGGCGCAATAATTTGGAAGTTACAAAAGATGCTAAGGGTGACTTAGTACGGGCTTGTGTAAGCAAAAGCTCGAATTCATAGGATGTTTTGACTGTCTTGAAACTGAATTTCAGCTCAGATAAAGCCTGATCTAAGCGGTTCGAGAGGGTGTGGTAATGTCCGAAAATGAGAAGGAGTATGATTCATCTTTCGAAATCGTACGTATGTTAGGTACGATATCAGCAGAATCATAATACTATAGTATTATGATTCTGCTGAATACCGTTCAATAAATGAAATGACTCCATCATTGCTACTGTTAATGTATTGGTAAAAGCTGGGCCAGTATCAGTTTGGTTTTCCCAGTGCACTTCCGCTAGCTCTCACACCGACGTTGGTCTGTGGCATGACGGGGATGCTATTGTTCTCCTTTTGACACTATCAGCCGTTATCTTTTCTGCAACTGATAGTATGACTAAAAAAAGTTAAACAGGGTGAACACACAAGCCATTGTTTCTAGAAGTGTCCTCTTACTCAGAGGAGTAAAATGATACATGCACACTGTACTGTATGTTTTATACAGATTATATACTACAACATATACTGACAGCTTCAATATCGCTAGTAAGAATACTTCAGGTTTGATAGCATCTCATATATTAAAAATACTCATCTAGAAGATTCATATGATACACTCTGTAAATTTGCTCGAACACAGGCTTATATGCATACTAAGAATGTATGTATCTATGAATTCCAGCCAGCGGAGAGTAACAAAAGTTTTATGGAAAATATGTCTTTAAGTTAAAGCGTGACAGAAACAATGAAATGTATGCTCACAAGCTATTCAATGTAATTATTAAAAAAACATAACATGACATTTTAACTAACATTGTAAACGTAAGATTAAGATATTAGAGAAACCTTACATTCTGCTTAAGAGAACACTCCCTTCCCATCCTTCTCACAATCTCTCCCCTCCCCTCAAACTTCACCAACACTCCCCCTTAATAAGCCACTTGACTCTACGAAGATATCAAAGAAGACAATAAAATTTGAATGGGGCTGCTGAAGCGATGTATTCACGGAACAAGGTAACGGCTTCTCAAGTACTCGAAAAGGTGAGATCTCACTGACGACGTTAAATGACGACCTCATGCTTCTATACTAGTTACCACATTTTAGCGTCACATATGAAAACAGGCGTTGCTTTTTTGATTTTTACTCTCTAATCTTTATCCAAGTTTTCCCTGGATTAATTCTACAAAAAACTGAGAGGATCAAAAAAGCAATCTTGTTGCACGTCCCGAAGTTAGCCCAGAGTAGCTTAGCCTCATCAACATAATTTTTTATATCAACTTAAATCGCAGATACAAGTATCCATTTTTAGTAGAAGTAGATGCATCATACAAAGCAACAATTTTGCAGGATGTCTCATGTGTTATTGATAAGCATTCCGTAATATTTTAATACCCATCACTTGCGATACGCTCTACGGAAATTACTTATTACGGGTTGGTTTTGAGTAAGAGGCAAAGAGTAGTTGTGCATGAATAAATTGTAAACTTCAAGGACAAATTTTTATCTTGCATAGCCTTGTTTAGGAGTGAAAACACGGAAGTAACTCATAGGAAGTCAGCCTTACTACGCAGTCATTTCCAAGGTGCAGAAAATTTGAGCTTCTTCGAAATGAAATATATTCGTAAATTCCCTCCTGATACAATATTCATTCAGATACCAGTTTATCTAGTTACTAATATTGCATAAAAACATTCTCTCTCAAATAGACTGCATTGAAATTATCTTGATATTAAATGTCATATATAAATATTTTCTCGCTACCTCCTATTCCATCACATCATACACAGGCAGTAGGTGCAAAAGCAACATATACAGATATACTCAGGCAAAGGAGATGGAACTCGTGGGAACAACTAAGAGACCAGTACTGGTTCCATGGCGTGCTACAACCACAGAGTGACCATGACTAAAGAGCAGAAAGCCTTAATTGTCTACAAGCAATTTGCTAAAATGCCTTCACTAATTGTTCAGTTGTTTATACATAGCAAAACTTCCATATCAGCAAAATGTATGCACCCTAAATAGAGAAAACATTTGTTTTCTTCATTGGCATTTGAATGTATTATTCTCGAGGTGAATGGTCCAGCAGATATTTCTTTGGATACAACATTGAGAGCATATGTTGTTTAGGGAGTCCTATTAATTAGCAATGGTTGTCAACCCGGGATAAAACATGTAGTTCACTAAGGTTTTACAGCCTTCGATAACAGTGCCTCAATAGAACGATTGAACTATTACGGAAAGAAGCTGATGCAGCTCGTCGCTTTCTAAACCCCGGAACCGGATGGATTCGAGAACAGATAATGAAAAACTTCTAATTTTTTACTCGATTGATCCCAACCGTCAAAGAAGTCCGAAACTCTTTGATAAGACATCAGTAAGGAAGCGGGTCAGTGATAGCATGCACATGACATTAAAAATGCGTGCACCATTCCTGGTGAGAAATTCAAGAAAATATAAACTAGCTTCTCAACATAAAGAAAGTTCGCAGTAATTGAATCATTCTCGCCAACGGTTCAGTACATTTTTATAATGTATAAAAAATGTACGGAAACTAAATAATCATTGCGAAGGAGTGGAAGAAGTGAATTTGTGGCTTCGTCGTTAATCTGTTGTACGGTGCACCTTCAGTCACAGAATGAATTGCAGTTCCGCATAAAATCGGTGCAACCAATAAATTTTGTCTTCAAGTTAAGACAGATGTGTTGCAAAGAGGAAAAATAGCCACGACGTATGCCGCTAACCATCTCTTTCTCTCTTGCTGCTCTTGTCAACAGTCAAGATGTCTTTACTATTTTAGAGGTTTAGCAATTGTTTTGATGAGGAATTTATTCATGAAATCTATACCTTAGATAGGCAAAGTAGATTAAGATTTTTCTGTTCAAACCTTTTGAATCAAAGCTCTTTAGCAATCAACCTCTCTAAGAAAACATATTCTGATCTGCAAGAGAAATGGCACAATATTTAGGTTAATGACTGATAGCAATTGAATAAAAGAAAAACTGTCACATTTTTAAAATGGCATTCAGCAATAAGGAAGTGTCAAAAAGCCAGAGTAATTTTAAGGCTCTTTTAACGTTCTGTTACTCGTTCCAGAAACTGTAGCCCCCTTCAGATCAAATTTTCACAAGGTTAAATTTGTATTCAAACCCTGTAGAACCATTGTATGGAAAGGTATCACTCAACTTTCAAGAAAATATGCAAACTCGCTGTAAAAGATACTTGAAACTATACCTGAGTCTTGGAAATATCTTGCGAACACTCAAATAAAGCACTTGTAAACGTTCTATATCTAACCCAGCCTCATGAGTCATGCACGACAATAAAATGCGTTGAACAAGAGCCGGATGCATGATAAATGTTGGATTTAAAATTTTCCTGTTTATGTGAGTGTTGATATTAGGTGTCGGATCAACGAAAGCTGATTCAGTTTTAGTAGAAGAGTTACTAATCAGAAATAAGACGTTTTATGTGATGATCTTATGATGAAATGATTTAACTCATCAAATCGCAACTGATGTAATAATGTTACTCATCACTTCATCTGAACGATAAGAATAACACGCAAAAAACAAGCCATCACGAGTATGAGTATCGAGTTCGACATCTGAGGCTAAAATTTTGAAAAGTAAATTAAACAATCAAATAGTTTAGTTTTTAAGCAACTAAATTATAGAGCTTACGCTGGTCAATGCATCGTTGTATTTGCAGACGTGTTTTGCTCTGCTACCTCTTACACACGCAACTGTTATTAGCTGCATGGTTGGAGGAACCATGCTATTCTGGAACTTAATATAAGTGCATCGTTTAATAATAGATATTACGATACAAAAAACCTAATCTCCAAATATTGTATTCTGATCCCCCAGCAGTTCATCTTAGATCCTTCATTAGATCAAAGCATTTCTGTCGCTCGTGAGCAGACTGCCTACTACAATAAATGCTCGTCGTCGAGTTGACTAACAACTAGGCGCGCTGTAATTGTAGTGGTCTATCTGCTCATTACTGCAATTTGCTTTGTTACGTTTTCTACAATGTACTGTGACCATATTCTGAAAAAATTATAGCACAACCTGAAGAAAAGACCAGCATAATTGCCACCACAAAGCACGCATGTACTTGGTTATAAATCCTTATGAGAAGTAATAACGAATGAATCAATTAGAGTTGCTGTAGAAAAATAAGGTTTAGGCTGATGAAAGCATCTAGGAAAGACTTTCTCTGAGATTTTAGAGAATTTCAAACATATACAGTAAAATTAAAAAATTTCTATGAAGGATTCTGAAATTAAAGACAGAAATTTTGTTATTTTTAATATTCAAAATTCAAGAACACAAGAACATATTTCTACAAAAAAGCCATTAGGAATAAGTAGTAAGATTGAGAATCTCGATCTCGTAAGTTTTACTTGACCTGTGTTTGCGTACAGCCAAAATCTGTTACTGGAAGACGCACAATAATTATCGCCCGTCATGTGAAGTTGATCACGAGTGAGTACGACGCTTTAATTCAGTGTTGTTTTACTTTGAATACTTTTCTTCAATGGAAAAGAAAATGAAATTGTGCAGTCATACGATTTTTCAGTTAGCAGCAATTAGTCCTACAATATTGTAAGCGTAAAAATTATTCTGCTATTTAATAGAATAGATGCCAGCATAGCGGTTAGAAGCATATTAGTTCATATTGTGTATACAAAGAACAGTTGAAAACAGAAAAGTGTGTCATATTTTTTCCCGTGGCATAAAATATAAATTAATCTCATTTGATTAATTATCAACTGATGCATGGCTGCTAGTTCAGCTGCGGGGAATTTGTTTAAAAGGTCTTCAAAGGTATATATATATATATATATATATATATATATATATATATATATATATATATATATATATATATATGTATATGTATGTATATATATATATCGTTGAGTGCTTGTAAAAATTTTCGAGGGTGTTGTAAATGTTAGTCTTACAACGTAAAATGCCTCAGTTGCTTTTTTTGAGTGAATTCGAGGTTGTTTTATTCTGATAAATTCTTCAGTTGTGTTGTACGTCTAAAGTATTTAAGTACTCCAAAAATTACAAAATATGTTCCTGGACTTAGGAAGATAAAACACGTTTTTTGTTGAGAGACCAAGAAGAAGATCCTATGTCATTTTATAGAGATTTGAAGAAAAACGAAATGTGCAGCATTGTTGATCACCGTTCCGATGTAGTATATGTATATGCTGCTTAGATACAAGAATATTTGTAAACATTTAAAAAAACATTCAAGCAAAAATAGAAGCATGGAACTTGATGTGTATTGTATACCATCAACGCTGGAGATAATTGTGTTTTCTGATTATGAAAGAGAATGCAGTATTGCGGGAGTGAGGCTCTCTGGTACACAGGATGCATTTCCGCTAGAAAGGGACTTTAAATATTCTGCTACATTTATAAGCACTGCTAGGGGCAAAAGAGTTGTTGTTCAACATCATAAAGCTCAGAAAGTGATTCAGTTATTGAACACATTATGAAAAATACTATCATGAAAAGTTCAACGTTTACGAATGAGATGTGGCCATGTCTCCGTATCAGGGAACAATAGATGATAAAGTCAGGGATGAAGGTATGGTCACACCGCAAGTTAGCACTGCGTGTACATGTCAGTGTACAACACAAAAAACGTCATGGAAATACACTTCAGTGTTAGGTAGCGAGTCACAGCTTCTGTGGTGCGAGTGAGGTCATTTCCTAGCGTAAACACATCCTGTGTGGCAGAGCTCCAGTACTTGCGGAAAATGTTCGGTCGTACGCGGATAACTCTGGGTATCGCAAGCTTTTACGTCAGTAGACAATGCAGCTCTATAGACAATGACTTACTCATCATATATGAGCTCTAATTTTGCACTCAGTTCTGAAACTCCACACAAACATGTTTGATGTATAAAGCTGTACGTCAAGTTCTTCACTGCATCAGAAATATTGTAGACGGAATAAAAATTTCAATTACCTTATTGACCATTACCCTATTACCCTATTGACCATTTTTCCTTAAACATTATTTTTGCCAATGAACACCAGGCAATTTGAAAATGTACACGTCTTAAGCAGTTAAATTATAACACGATATTCTCTGAAATTTAAGCACTACAATAAGTGCATCGAATTATAACAAAATAATCTCATTTCTTCGACTCACAATAATTACATATATACTCGTCAATGAAACTTTGAAAAAATGCTTATATAGACACCGACAGCTCATTCGACATCATAAACTTTCATAACTCATTTTTTAGGTTTTACCAATGTTCAAAAAATGACTAAATCTGATTATACAATAATGACCCTCACCCAATTTCTTTTCTACTTGTTTCTATTCCTATTTTATTAACTTTCCTGACTTGGTGAATAAAAATAGTAAATCAATTTTATTCTGGTAAACAAATTTATTGAACTCATCGCCCTCCTCCATCTCAATTGCTGAGATCAGACTGACCCGAAAATGAAAATATTATTATAGCTGCGGAAACGAATTTATCCTTCTTGGAAGCATGACGTTACATCCTTAAACGCTGACAGCAGCGCTACCTTCGTGACGCAGGAGCAGTAACTCCCCTGAAGTGAGTCACCACAAGTCAAGTCACATGAGCATAAACTCTCCCAATCCCGTGACCAGACGCCAATGACGTCACGCTCCAGATTAACGCTCTAGGCCAATCAGTTAGCAAAGCTGCTGTGATCAAACGGATCAGTAATAGTCACGAATGATACAGTCATACTGTACAGCCCTAGTAATGCCTTGTAATTTGAGCATCTATTTTTAATAATATGAGGTGACATCATCTGTATAATGAATTGGAGCTCTAAATATAATAGATTAACATAAACACTATGAGTACATTATAATATCAAGTTTAGCCACACATTTTTGTAAAACCGTTCTCTCTTGATAAGATCCCCACCACTAAAAACTTGAACCATGTGATTATATAGTCGCGTAGTACAACATTACGACAGAAATAATAACTCCTCAACTACCAGCAAAAATGAAATGGAAACAATCCAACAGAAACAATAATAAACCATGCAGGGATTAAGGAGTAAACCCCAACTCCTCCTCCCATGTGCAATAGAGTTTTCTATAATTTGATCAGGGAGTAAAAATTCGCTAGGCAGTTTTTAGACCGTTAGAAAGTCGCACTGCCTGCCTGACAGTGGTAAATCCAAGCTGAAATAAAGAGAAAAACAGGGTAGTAGTGAATTCAAACATACAGCATCAACACTGGTGCGTTAGAGAGTTTGACAGAATTTGGCATCACCAAAAACAACTTATCCTTCATTATGTAGTATTTACTACGCCACTGATGAATAACACTAGGCACATCTTACATTTCCCATGAAATATAATACATTTCATTCTGTGGTTGTAAATTTTTAACTATTTCCAATGCATTTCCAACCGCGCGTATACAATGGTCATAAAAAAGGACAAGGAAGTATTATTACTGACACTATAGCATTATTCATGATGAACAATGACACTGATAGCTAAACTTTAAAGGATCACATGCAGCCGATAGCAACACATTTTAGATCAGTTTACTTACAATCGCAGTTCAGGCTGCGATGCTGGCATCGGTTAAATACGCCCCTACGGCCACTGCTTCACTTCAGTTGGTGAACAGTGATGGTAGAGTGTGGGTGTGTGAAGTTTTTGTCGGTGTTTGTCAAATTATTCGTAGTAGATTATAGTGTAGGAAGGGAAAGAGTTGTTATTCAAACTAGTTTTGCACATGTTGAGGATTTTGTTTAGGACGCTGTTGAAAACGAGATGGTAGTTAGAATTCGATCTTTGTAGGAAAGTGTGAATTATGCAGTGTCTTACAAGACACTTGAAAGCTACTTCATTCGACAAGCGCGGATGACTACTCGATTTTATCAAACGATTTATGAAGTCTCTTGTTGCTGTCCGCATTGTTGGTTAACCAATGACTAATCACCGATGCTGACTGATATTCCACGTATTTGCTCTTGTAGTAGTGTTTCAATACGTTGTGAGGAGAGTTCTGGATGTGCAATGCACTTACCAGAGTTCCAGGAACAGGTGTTCGTATAGGAACAGGTGCACAAGACTGTCCGGTGCCTGTGCAGGCGCGTCTATGATGGAAGTTAGTCATCAGGGTAGAATTAAATGCCATCTACTACTGATGGTTATAATATCGCTATAACGTTTCCACATAAACCGTTGTCTGTACACAGATGAATATGGATGTTGAACTAGGCAGATGAGTCACTGATTTTAAGATAGTCAGGCGCCGTTAACGTTAATGGAAGTCAACCGAGGGTGTTGTTCAATACTGCCAATGGAGGCCATTGATTTGTAGTTCGTGGAACAGTTTGTCCTGGATTGAAATATTCAGTAGTTTACGTACGAATGTAGAGGTTTTATGGACAGTGATGCCGTGCTTCTTTCGGGGAGAAAAGTATAGTCATTAGAAGGTGCGCTCCATGGAAGTGCTGCTTAACGTAGATTGTGAGGGGGCGTGGTCTTCCAGCTATGCTGAAGACGTGAGGTTTCGCTCAAGGGGGTGGCGTGTACATCCTGCCTGCTTGTCTGTCTGACCTCGTCCGTGTCATACGAAATTGTCAACTGTTCGTTGAGTTTAGGTACTGTAGTAGACTATATTTATATTCTACTTCCCTGTAAATTCCTGATTACATGAAGCCTAAAAATCCTTGTTAAATAATGTGCATAAACGCACTAGGTGATTTCTTAATTGCGATATAATCGTAAAAGAACCACATTTTCGTGAATAACTATAATAAGTTACATCAAAGCTAATAAAGTGCATAACAGTGGTCGATTGATGAATCTTTTAAACTGATTGATTTAAAACTTCAATTATCGTAACACAAATGGTCAAATTACGACGGAATTAGATGATTAGGTATAAAACTATGGAACAATAGGGAAGCGTTCATAAACTTTCAAAATTTAACATACTCTGTAACGGTTAATTATCAAAATTAATCATTTGAATTGTGCGGAACGACTGCTAGAGTAATTAATTTTATTAAACCCTGTAAATTTTTGAAGACTATTAGCTCTGAAGCAGCTATGAAACTTCATGTGTACCTACTGAACGATCATTTGCGGTCTACCCCACTGAATGGCTTTTTTATTTTCTTGCGGTAGGAGTCAAAGCACGTATGCTGCGGGTGACCTTGTCAGAGTATAAAGAAGAGGAAATCCCGTGCATTGTGCCTGGAGGCATATTTGCTAACATTTTGTCAGCCAATAGAATGTGGCGTTGTGACGTCGCGCTTGGAACACTGGCTTCGTCCAATAGGAAGTTGGGCTGTAACCAGTCGAGTAGGACTAGTCTCTTCCAGTGGAGTCCAGTTTTCAGTGTAGAGATCAGTTGCGGTGAAATTGCACTGTTCATGACTTCCTGGCTAAGATTTTCGTTGTGCACGAGAGTTTTGATTTGTATCTTTGAAGAGTAAATAAGTTATGCAATCTTGTAACCTGTCGAGTTAGTGCGTTATCAATCGGACGTTATCATGCTCTACGTTTATAAAGTTTACTTACTGTTATCCAAATTACAATAGATACTTGTCCGATTGATAAACATGTTTAAGAATTTTCAACGAGGAAGTCAACTAAAATTAAACTTGAAATGCAGTGTCGAACTTCCGTGTTCATGAAATTTTGCGAACGAAAGGCAGTAGAAAACTTTGCTGCTTACAGCATGTTTCTGTTAAGTTTAATAGTCAATCCTTCACACTCGTAAAATTCTGCGTCCTAGAAATTTTCGAACAAAGCAAACATGCTCACCACTGATAAATGCCTAATGGCATTCGTTAGTTGTGGATTTTTAGATACCAACTAGACGGTCAGGAACAGTCGTTGAAACCATTCACATAAGTAAATGCAGAACTGCGCCCTAGTCGTGGCAACTGGGCGCGAAAAGCTATTTAAAGCTCTGCTCCATCACGTAACTTGAACCAGAGAAGCGTAGCCTGCGGGTAGTTACAGGGTTCGTTTCTCAGGGGCGGCCTTCTTTCACTTGTAGCAGGCGCTAGTAACTTAAGGCAGTTAATATAAGGATTGTCACACGTGAAGAACGGAAAAATAAATTGATATTCTGCAAAACCACAACTGCTGAAAACTTAGTTTTCGCTGAAGTTGTGTACCGTCTTTTCTGAAACCAATATTTTCACCTTTAATTACACTGAAAGTTGCAAATATGTCAACGTAAGGCAAATACCAGTTTCACTTCCCGGCGTATAGACAGGATTTTTTGGAATCTACTTTCTCCGCTTCATATCAGAATTTACCGAGATATATTTTCATGTGCCCTTTATTGAAAGTGAACTGCCAAATTTTTTCTAGAAGAAAGACTTCTGCAATAAAACATTTGTTTCCTTCCAGACTTTGTAGTTGAAACTCTTGACTTCGAAATAATGGGTTGTTTCACAAAGTTCTTTCTGTTCGTCTTGAACTTCATCGTTTTCGTAAGTATAACTTTCTATACAGACGATTTAATCTGCTGCAGAAACTTGATTGATAAATTTGAAATAACGACTTCGATGGACACCAGAAAGAAAGGTCCCTGGGTACTTATTTTTAGTTGCCCTGTAGCCGTGTTCAATGTCTTGGAAGTAACTCAATACGACTGTTTCAGGTCCTTGGAGTTGGCGTGGTAGTGCTAGCGTCCCTTATCCTCTCCAACAGCAACGATTTCAAAGTGCTTCTCAGCGATGGAGTTTTCACACTGCCTATCGTACTCCTCATACTCGGACTTATTGTCATGCTTATTGGCTTCTTCGGTTGCTTTGGTGCCATGAGGGAAAGTCCTTGCCTTCTGTACACGGTAAGTCACAAGAAAGACCGGTAATGTGTTCCGGTGAACTCTTTTTTTTGAGTGAAATCGGTTTTGAGTTCGACGATTATTCCTCCATTACGACGTTGGATTGTATGCAAGCAATACATGGTCTTCATCACAAATGATTTCATGACTGTTCTTCAACTCAGATTATGACTAGACGAGCAGTTTTTTATTTATAGTGATACACATTATCAATTTTGAAGTTCTGCCTCCCCATCTTTCCTAGCTTGCTATCAATGGAGATAAACCTTCTCTAGTGCAGTTCCGTCCAGTAAGCTTGAAACAATTTTTCAAATTATACGGATGGGTTTGAGTAGACTGTCTTCACTTATTCCAATATCACGCGAAGCGACGTGCAGGTGCTTTCCTTAGTGCGGTTACGGTGTTCACAAACCAGTTTTTCGTTTATCTGTTTTTCTTGATTCATGAACCTTTCATACTGTTAAACCTTAGACACTGGTTGGCTTCAACGTTAATCAAAGAGCCGAATTAACTTTGCTTCTTCTGTGCACCATAGAACCTGGTGAACTTGACTTGGCTGCAATATGTAATACTGACTTTAGAGCTTGAGAGCTCATTATCGTTGGGATAACGTCCGAAGTAAAGTAATTTCGAAAATTTAGTTGACCAGCTTCTGATCGAAAGTTTTCCTGCTGTGGATAATTTTCAAAGTACCTTCTGCTTCCGGTAACTATGCAGGCAATTTAATTTCAGGTGTAGAGATGTTATTTTGGTAAAACACGTTCTAGCATTTCCCCCGCCTCTGTTCTATGATGAACAAGGTACCACAATGTGAAAATTCATGTACAGGGATCCTCCCTACACTCTCACCACGTACGAGGAGCGCTTGGTGGATAAATTGGTGTTAAAACTAGCAAGTAGTCTACGTGATCATTAGCTACGGCTCCTAATCAGTCCTCTGCACCCATCATAACTCTTATTCTGTATGAATTGGTCCTTCCAATCAGTAACATAGTTCACGCTTTGACTACTTTTTTTGTGAATGGTAAATATAATTTTCACACGTACACTAAAAGTAATCATTGAAATCTTGTTTTGATATTTTTTTTTACAGTACGCAACAATAGTGCTGGTGCTGCTTATTGCTCAAATCGCCGTGGCTATCTATCTCCTCGTGGAGAAAGACGAGCTGAGAGGATTCGTGGGTGACAGCATGGTTAAAGTTTTCGACGGCTACGGCAGGGATGATACTGATCTTACAAACTCCATCGATGCGTCCCAACAGACGGTATGTTGACGATGGGTTCCGCGACTAATGAAAGCAGTATTCTGAAGAATATTCAGCTCATTACGTTTTTGAAATTATTGAACTGTCGAATCAAACTCCAAACTAACGGAAGCATAGAAATATATAGCCAACTTGTGTCTGCTTCAATCGTCCATATTTTTGCCAGTTAGAAAGGGTTTTCACATTCGTAGTTTCCCCTGTCAGTTGGAAACTCCAATTTTTCCTTAAACTCTATTTGTACTAATCGCCATTCTTCCACAGCTCAAATGCTGCGGCGTCAACAACTACACGGATTGGTATTCAGGTGTTATTAATTCTGGGGCAGTTTTCGTAAACTCCGTGCCAATGAGCTGCTGCAAGCTGTTGAACAACACGGGATGCAACACTAACCTTGACAATAAAGATCCAGAGAACCTAAATTCTGCCATTTACACCGTCGGATGCACAACTCTGCTTTTCAATGCCATTGATGACCAAGCGTTGTGGCTTGCTATTGGGGCTATCCTCTTGGGCCTTGTCCAGGTGAGAAATGTATAATTACTAAACTTGTATAGTTTCCTTGGTGTTGGATTATATTTGTGATTGTGATACAAAATGCTTCTAGTGGCTTAGCTAGTCACCCCCTGACCATAAAACACTCATTCAGGTCACGGTTTTTTATTCCAAACTTCAAAGACTGGTAACTCAATTGAAATCACTATCACTATGAGATACTTAAACTCAGCTCTCTGGAGTCATTAATGTACATACGCATTATTTCTCGTTTCAGCTTGGGTGTGTTCTCGTCGCTTGCGGCATTGGAAAAAAGGGCAGCTTAGACAGTAGAGTCTACTAAGCCGTATATCGCACCTCCATCAGCACAACTGAAACGAGGCCAAAAGAAACGGACGAACGACGCAGCCTTCCCGCGTAATTTAATGCAGCTTGCGAAAACCGTTGGTTCTAGCCTCTGTCTGTAATATAGCTTTTTACTCCATTGAAGTACACAGTGCATATGTTCCATGTACCCGGATTCAAATCGACAAGAATTACTACTGTGAGACATGTGGTGCGCAGTTTTATGTAATGGCGCTTTTATCGCTCCGTGATCTGCCGATGATGCTGCTGCTGCTGCTGCTACTACTACTTACATTGTCGTGAAATGTTAAATCCCTTCCATAGCCCTTGCACCCTAGTCGAGTTTATTAGCACGGAACTTCACATACTATGAAAGATGTATCGTTTTATTTTCAATATTCGCGTGTCGACCTGTTTTGTTGGACGTTTCGGGGAGTTTTACTTTCCTTACGTTGATTATCTTCGAATCGCTGGTAAAAGTGTAATCTACCTATGAACTATTTTATTAAATCATTAGAATAGAAAATTTTTCATTCCTGTCCTGTTCAGATGAGTAAGATAACGCTCTTGGTGAAGGTTTTTATTATCATTTTGCTCTCGACAAGCCCTCGGAGGATTGTTTCGCCAGAGAAGTAAAAATAATTTACCAATATCTTGCCATGTGTTTAAAATGTTACTTGCTATTCTGGTATTTGAAACCTTAGCTATTAACTGCTCTGAATAGTCTTCTTTCGGTTCACAAAAAACGTTCAAATTTTGCTCTTCAAAGAAAGCGTAACACAATCGCTGACAGCGTTCAAAAGGGAATCTTGTTGACAAGGTAGTTACCCCTGATACAGTGCTGCCGAACAAAAATGACAATGCAAATACAAACTCGCAAATTAAGATCATAAAATGGTGAACGAGTGGCATTAGATCATGAGTGAATGGAAAGACGAATAGACCGTGAATATAAAATGGTGGAAGGAAGATTGACGAGATCAGTGTGGTGAATGGTAATGACAATGTGATCGACACGTTGCCTCAGATTGCCTGGCCGGAGTAAATCTTCACTTTGTACGCATAGTCACTAGAAAGATCTGAAAAAATTACAGAACCCAACATAAGTGGTCCACATACGTACCACTTCGGAGTCAACATGTTAAGTTTGGATGCATAAATTCCATGGATGAAATATAGGAAAGCTGGATGACCTTGTTAAAGAATAAAGATTAGATTGTGCTGGTTGCTTCGAATTGTCTTAGTTTGTCACCCTGTTTTGTGTCATAAAGGAATTGGAAGCCGTATTGAAGGCTCCAACCAAAGTGGACCCTAAAGTTAGTTTTGTTAAGGAACATATTCTGCGTTCCACTTAGGATAACTAGACTCGTGTAAATTATCATAGTTTATCATAGGCATCTTCGTTTTTTAAGAAGAAAGAAAAACCTTTTCATCACTACCTGTTCTATTTATCATTCACATTATTCAGAGTTGAGAAGAATTGTGTAAGATCCCTCACGAGTAATCTTAAATATTGTACATAAATGGCTTGGTGCATAAAACTACACGTTTTAGATTGTGCTTATTAATACCTCTATAGAACACAGTTGATTTAAATCTCAGAGTTGGTATAATTGGAAAAAATAAATGTTGCACAAACTTGTATACCACCATTATGGTCATTTTATTCTAAAACTGTTAATCTTTAAGCTGTCAATAAAATGACAAATTTCCTTTTACAAAGTTTCTGCGAGCGGCTTTGAGAATTTCGGACAGAATGAGTGTGTGGAATACTATATTCATCAATACCAGTATTTTGCCTCCAGGTCGTAAGTCAAATTTTTCTGAAGAAAAACTCATTTTTAGGTATCATGGTAAATGTTTTGGAGTAAAAAAGAACCTGTTCAGTAAATCGCGAAGAATATAGATCATACATATGTAGACCAGTCTGTTTTTCGTCCTGATGTTAGTAGAAATTACTTTACAGAGTGCGTAATGTATCTGAGGAAACAAAACGAAAGAATGTCCTCAGATACCTTACGCACCCTGTATATGAATAACAGCTTTGACAGTTGCTTGATTACCGAATAGTTTTTTCCGAAAACGGTGTGCTTCATGCAAACTAACCAAGCATTTATTTTAAAGCAGTATCACGGCTCTACGCTCTATTTAGAATAGTTTTTAAGAGGACTAATTTTAATTTTAATACAAGCAATTTTTTACACGAGAAGTTCTTGCAATCTTGATTTGCTGTATCGAATTTGAGTTACCTAACTACTAATTTCGCAGCTTAACACGTTTGTTGCGATGCGACCCACCGGTGGGTCACTCAGGTTAGGTTCTGTAAGTTTTTCAAAGCTTTCTAGTGACTGTATGTACAAAGTAAAGATTTGCACCAGCTAGGCAATCGCAACAAACGTGTTAATCTGTGCTGGCAGTACACAATGTCCTTTTTTCATCCAGTCAACACGAAGAAAATGATTTATAAGAATAGAGATATCAGAAGCTAAGCAATCATAAAAATGGTCTTCATGGTAATGTAACAGGAATAATTGAAGTTCATAAAATCAAAAATGTGTTTGTTATTCTAAGAATTTCGAAACAAACATTGTACGCGCAGAAGTCCTGACTACAAACGCAGTTTTGTAGGTAAGACTGAACAAAAAAATAATGTATACGGCCCGCAAGTTCTTCTCTCGAAACTAAAGAAGTGGAACTAGCCGTTGTTTTGCTATAGAAGGTATGACTTATGCTTCATATAAATAACTATAATTCGTTATTTTTATTACTTGGTAATAATACTTTGTTTTTCCGCCATACAAAGTGATTGCGCAGGAACAAATTAAAAGCAGAATTGGTGCCGAGCACCGCACATGCTAGCTACGTTCGATAAAGAACTACGTTCAAATAACAATAAAATGAGTTGCTTTTACTCCGGCCATCATTCTATGCTAATGATAGAATGAGCATGAATGAGCATCATTCTATGCTAATGATAGAATGAACATACTCTGTTGAAAGTCTTAGTTACGAAGTCACTTACTCTGACCATCTTGCTTCTGCATCAAACATCACAAATGATTTAAGAGATACAACATGTTCTGCAGCAGCTTACTGACGTCTGGTGACCTTCTCCTCCTAAAGCGGTTAATACCTTCAGCAGTTCAGCATCCCATTGTACAGAAACACGGTGCGTAATAATTAAAACAATGTTTGCTCAGTTCGATTAACACAATACTAGATATGAATGCATATTATTTTTCTGAAAGGAAAAAAGAAAGGCATATAGTATTGTTGAATCTTGCAAGCATTGTGATATAGTTTCGCAAATCTATCTTGAACAGCTTCACTTTCTATCAGCTACAACCACATGAAATAATCAAGGTCCTGATATCGATAAAATAAGATTCTGTAATAAATATTTTCTGCATATTCAGGATAAAATCGCCATGATGGCAGCCGAATATAAAAATTGCAACTCATTCAGAGAATAAAAAATTAACTGATTCTTCAATGCAAATGATAATTATAATTAATTGCACATCACTAACCACACAAGGACACGATGTTATACTCCCGAATCAATCAACATCTATGAAAAATCATATTTTTCACGCACGTATCGAGGACTTTTCCCTCTCTATTAGGGGAGTGATGATAATGGATCCCACTCGCAACTCCAGCTTAAGAGTGAATTACGGACGTGCATTGCAGTTTAACACGTTGAGTGCGATACGACCCACCGGTGGGTCACTCAGGTTAGGTTCTGTAATTTTTTCAAAGCTTTCTAGTGACTGTGTGTACAAAGTAAAGATTTGCACCGGCTAGGTAATCGCAGGCAACGTGTTAAGACACTCTTGCGTAGCGCAAATGTACAACAAGACGGTCATTTAAACGAACACTCTGAGGCACTCTACGACTGCTCAAAAATGTCTCCTATGATAATGAGCAACTAGAATTCCGACCGTCTGAGGTATGAACTGAATGAGCTGGCACAACAACAGAGATGAACGCACACCAGTCTTCAAGCAAGTCAAATACCACAAAACAGAAATTATTTCCCCTATTTAAAAAGGTTGGAGAGTTGCAAACGCAAAACTTACTAAAGTGTTAAGTTCATCAATCACGTTTATTCATAGAAAACATTGCGCAGTAGTGTAATTTTTCGTCAAAAGTATAAAATATTAACTTCTGACTATTTATTATTCGCCACAAATATTTATTTACAAAGAGAAGGTATAAAATACAAATTGTATCAATAAAGAAATACCATAAAATCTAAATTTGACCTTTCATTATAAGTAAAGTATACCCACAAATTTTATTGTTGTTGTTGTGGACACTATTGTATCCCTAACAGAAGTCTTCAATGCTTTGGTCGCGGTTGTGATGGAATGTGGTCACAAATTTTTTCCAAGCTTACATGCTGTCAAGTCCAAGGCACCACAACGAAGTCCGCCTACTGTATTGTAAGTTAATACTAAAATAGTAGAATTTGTACACGAGTCGGAACCCTGCATGGATGAATAAACTTGAGACCTAGGACAGATGCACAGAGTGAGGAGCGTGTGCTCACAACAGAACCATGCTGCTCAAAAGCAGGACAATCGTAAACACAGTGGAGCGGAACAAGCGTCAGATGCGCCGGCGACCACTGGTCTCGCCCAGCAGCAGCGACTCACTCTTGTACAGGGTGCAGCAACATAACTTCCTTCTTATAAATGCATTTGCTTTGAAAAAAGAAAGTTATGTTGCCGCACCCCTGTAGCATCGCTGGAAGACAGCGACATCGTCTCCAGCACTTAGCTCTATTCCAGTAACCTACACTTAAATTACAGTTCAAATTTCACGACTCGACTAATAACCATTTAGCTTCAACACCTTTGGTGATGTTAATAAGTGGGAGTGAAATGTATAATGGTTTTTAATGAATAGTTATTATCTGATATTAACTTCAGTTTTGAAAAAATTGCGAGTATTGTCACCATGCTCACAAAATTCGGGCTTGAAAAGTCATCACTATTTTGACAACGAATCACTCGTTATTCTTTATTAGCTAAAACAACTATAACTGTGACTTCATTTATAAGAATTTCGAAACTCATTTCTCGTATCCATGCTTAATTATAAACTTAGTACTACATCAACTACATCTAAATTTGTAGCAGTGTTTTACGTTTATTTGACGTAAAAAATAAATTTACAAGGGATATTTTTAAATTCCGCTACATTGTGTGCCTGGATGAACAAGCTTAGTTAGTCAAGGCAAATGATCAACCGGCGTTCACCGGGCGCTAAAAAGGGACGCAGTGTCTGAACATATTGAGGTTAATTGGTTATTAAAATTTCAGCGACTAATACGACGGTTGATGGAAAATTCAAGATTAGGCTGATTCACTGTTTGCGAGCTAAATTAGTACACTTGTAATTAAGTTTCTACAGGAGTTTCTACAGGAGCGACAGGAAACATTTTTTCGCATTTGATTGTTCCTTCGTTGAATTACACAAACAACTGTTCTCTATTTCGGTTTGAAAACGAAGTATCACACGTTGGTCAATCACAGGCAGTATGACCGTACTTTCTTTTCAACACATGACAACATTAAGGTACATAGTGTGAGTAGTATCAGATCCGCTAACTCTACTACAACAAGAGCCTGCGGAAAATTTCTTTCCTATTTAGCAAGCTTTTTGTCAGAGTACAAGGAAGAGTAACGCTTGAATAATCTCTTATTCTTCAGAAGCAGATACCCAGTAAAATAATAGAAATTTTCGCGCCAGCATTTTTACCAAAGCTCTAGTGACTAGTGAGTTGCATCCAGTGTAAAAGAATTACACTTCCCTCACAATGAAACGGCAATGAAAAATATCGTGATTACGCAATAACAAACTTGAGCTAACGACATCATGGTAGGGTTGTACTAGAATATCGTGTTGAGAACACGGTTGAGCTAACATCATGGTAGGACAGCACTAGGAAATAGTCTTGAGAACACAGTTGAGCTAACAACAAGAGAAAACTCCAGAATAAAAAAAGCATTTCACTCACCTAGTAAAGCCTGGAAAAGCCTCGACTTGAAGATGCGGATGACCCTCTCGATGGCGAGGCGCAGTTGCTTGTCCTGTGTGCGGGACAGCTTGGCGTGGTAGTCCTCCAGCAGCTCCAGCGCCCGATGCGCCTCTGCAAATATGCCTGTGTTAGCACGGCTCTACACTTCTACCAGACTAGGGTGTTTTTTTGCACTCGTTAAGGGAATTGTGAGATATCAATGCACGTGATCATCTCATAATTTTGATTAAATTTCAAACGTACACGTATTCTTCAGCTCCGTAGTGCAAAAACTTTTCACTCAGAACCAGAATTAGCCCAGCACTCGACGTGTGATGCGATGCTTTATCTAAATAAACATGCTTCAAACATCATCGCTTTTTTAGCTTAAAACTACTTTATGCTTTTAATTTGGGGGTTATCTGAAGTTGTACAGCTAATTTTCTGTACCACTGTCATTGGAGAGTCTGTTAAGAAATTTTAAGACAGTGCTCATTATATCGTAAGAAACATATTGAAATCCTTCAGTCTATGCATTAAACGCTTTCACACTCTGTTTGGAATGATGATTTACAGACGTTTAAAAATATAGTATTACCCTTGCAAGGTAGAATCAAACGAAATCTTCTCTATTTGGAATCAACAGTCCAATTAGCACCCAGGTATATTAAAACAGACATTGGAACGAAAAAACACACAAGTCTATCATAAAAATTACTCTTACAAATGGGCCAACATAGAAATTAGATTACTAAATAAAAGGATAATTTTAGATGATAAAAATAAAAGGGTGACGTGAGGATAAAAACGACTTGCTTCTGTTTCTATGACAACATTATGAACATTGAATAAAATGGTAGAGCTCACTCCTCAAGTAGCCCCTACCAGCCTTGTCTTTTTCTCGCACCGTACATTGAAGAAATTCATTAAGAGACATTAAAATAGTATCCAAAACACTACTCATTGGTACTGAAGCTTCATAGAGGTTGAACGTTTTCCTAAAATTAGACAAACTGACTGACAAACTGATTAGATATCTTCAAAAGATATTCTTACGGCTTTATTTTCTTTACAGATTCATGATATTATATGTACAAATTTACAAAATTTCTACTCGCGTATATCATCTGCTACTGTTTTTTTAGATTTGATTAAATGCATTACAGAGAAGAAAGTATTTTTTTTATCAAATTATAACTTTATTTTGTAGTATTTTGCCTCTAAAAGGTTTTTCAGGAGTAAAAAATAGAGAACTAAGAGGCTATTAACTGGAGGCTATTAACTAGAGAACTAAGAGGCTATTGATGGCAAGTTTTCTGTATTGATGCATCATTACACCTCCCGTCAATACACTCAGTTCAAGACAACATAATCCAGTTACAGCTAACGGAGACTAGTGCGTCATACAAAAATTAAAAGGCTTCTTGTTTACAAAAATCAGCCTGCCTGGGTTGAGTTTCGGTTTTCGATCTATGATAGCATGTCTGAGTTTAATTTAATCCTTGAAAAAATTGTTCGACCAAATTACAAATACTATATGTATCAGTTTACATTACATTACATCATACTTCACAATGACCCATAAAAAGTTCACCCTCCCTCGTGCTAAACAGTCATGGTTAAAACTGAAAATGTCTCAGTGACCTAAGCTTCAAATTTTCTTCTTCAAAGAACTGCTCCTCATTGAGAACTCATCATACAAAACTTATCATCAAAGTCAGGTTCATCAGGTGAGTGATAACGATTTTAATGAAAATACTTTGTGTAGAAATAGCAGCACGTTTCATTAAAATTCAAGAAGGCGGTTCACCTAATCTTTGTCCACAAATTTACCGACTAAAAAGCCCACCTTAGGTCATAATAAAATATTTTTCATAAATTTCATCCTTCATACAGTCCTTTAAAGAAATACGACTGTAATATTCAAATTACGAGAATATCAGAAACCCTTATTCTTTAGTTGCTTGTTCACCGTCATACGCCCGATGGTTGTGTCTCCTGGGCAAGCTCTGGGTGCGAATTATTGCTGCGATGTTACCTAGTGTTACATCAAGCATCTTGCTTCATACAAAGATATGCACTCAAGAGAAATGGTACGTACTGGGAGATATAAATTTACACCTTGTCACTTCAATTAAACGTATGCACCACACGAATGTAACATTTCAGTAATGAATTCTAATTCAAAAGAATTTAAACTTTTCATTTTCTCGTGGAGGGTCTTTATTGGTTTCCACAAACTTTATAGCAGAGAAAATCAAAAAATAAAATCACAGCTAGACACAGCTAGATGACAATTGAGTTAGCGTTGAGTGCACCCACTGATGGAGTGAAGGAGTGAGCTGCAATGATAATTTAACAAATGACAAATATGTTAAACACATCAATTCAGACAAACTAAAGTAATTTTACGGCACTGATTAATTCCTTTTTGATTCCAGTTCTAGCAACGCAATACAAATTTCTACTGTGTCAACACTTGAACTTTACTGTAACCTGTTTGTAATATTGTCCACAAATTGATATAGCTTCAAGATATTCTAGGCTGCTAGGAACGATACAGATACGGACAATGGAGCTCGCATGCAGCTAACGTAATTGTCCTTGTGACAGAGACGAAACACGGTTATTGCTGTAGCTCCTTGGAGGCGTTTAAGGGTATGACACCTCCATCAAATCCTTGCCTTAGAATGCATCAAGAATATCCATGATGCTTACTTTCGTCTGTGAATATACTGTAGATTGCCAGATTCTTGTTTCAACACTTGTTTGAACAATGCTCTGTATGCAGCAAATCTTATCATAAATGAGCGAAAAAAAGAAAACAAGACATGCATAATGTGTTTTCGAAATATATGTACATAATATTAGACGCACTCGATGATGACTGGAAAGCTCTTTGCCAGCCCCGCTAAATGGAAGCACCAAGAAAACCTTTCAGAATAGATCACACTTAAACACTCTTCTTTTAAACTAGAGTCCGCTCATTCCTGCTGCCCCAGTTTCTTGTCACGGGGATGTCGTCGATAAGAGTACCTGATTACTACCTTATTTCAGCCAACTTGGTGCTCAACTTGTTTGCCCTGCAAGTACAATATTAATCAAACCAGATCATTGATGTAACTATACTGATAACAGGGTGTTCTCAAAAAAATAGATCCAACACCATGTGGTCAGGAATGAGTTTTAGCAAGACATAGTACTACTACTACTACTACTACAGGGCCACCAAATCCCTGTAGCCACTACAGCTTCCGACACTACTTTAAAGGTGCCCCTGCCTAGCCCCCTCGGTCGAGCTTTACCTACGACGGCGCCCGCTCAATTCTTCTAGTGTTTGGTTCTCGAAGAACAGTTAAAGGGCATGATATCATGCGTGCAAAATGCTACCTTAAGCGGTACGAAACAAATCTGATTTTTTCACAGAGAGCATCAAACATTTGAAAAACTAAGTTCAACACTCTTCACACACGATTTTTTTAACAGGTACAGAGTACAATTCAAAAATAAATCCAAGTATTATTAAATATTGCATCATATAACACGAACATAAGAACATAAACAAGCCGATCATTTTACGACGCATCTCTGTTATGAATGTGTTCGAAGAATTTTTTTGTATTCAGTTATTGAGCTTCACCGCTGCTAACCCGCACTATTCTGCTACGGTTTACAGTGGAAGTAAAACTTTAGCATAAATTACACACATGTTTCACACATTAGAAAGCTCTCAACAAACAGCTATCTCACCACAATAAAAGAAAATAGCAAAACTCACTCGTTTGTTCAGGTCTGAACTTCGCAATAAGTTAACCCTGGCCCGAATATAGAGGCGTATTTAACATACCAAACACCACACATAGCTATTCAGAAACGTAACTGAAAGAGGTAATATACTCACATAAAATTTATCGAACATGAGTAGAACGTCATCGTGAAAATAAGGTGGACCAAGAGGGATTAGGAAACTTCATTCTTGTCACGATAAAAAACCGAGTGTCATTAGTTAGGAAGGAAAAATTTCATTCCGTCAGATGCAATCTCAGTACCGAAAACTGAAATCCTTCTTTAAAATGAAACGAATTAAGGAAATGCTTTATATCGTCGAGTACAAATTTTTCTGATAAAATACGAATTTTTATTATAAATTTAGGACAGTTCACTCTTCCAATTTTGGAAGCAACACAGAGGAGTTCTTATGAGACTTGTAGTGAGACGCAATGGTCCAGTTTCTGTGATCGCATACGAGGTCAACTCAACTCCGTTGAAAAATGGAAAAACATGAAGAAGTTAATGCCCCAAAAGTCTGAGGGACCTCACAACCGTCACGTTCTGCGACCCTGAAGACTGCTTCATCACAACTCATGGAGACCTTCAAACGTCAATAATTTATGGGGACGTCAACTCTTAAAGAGCGAACCAATGCCAGCTGTTGGTGGCGTGATGTATAAGGGAAAGAGGCAGCAAGATGCGGTAGCTTCAACTGAAAAATGTGAACATCTTCACACACCTTCTGTGGGTAAAACAATGACACAATTTTCTTTTAAAATTTAGCGAGACTAATGCATCACTGTTGAACAGAAGATTGGAAAAGCTTGACGCCTAGGACCACAAACATGCTGGGAAATCGATAATAATTATACTCTGGGGATGTGTGATTTTTGTTTTTACATAGACGAGAATGTTTCATTAAAATGGAACACAAACAAAAGTGAAAAGAAAAAACGTAAATTTTAATTAATTGATCACTCCTACGGATTTTAAGAAAAACTGGCAGGAACTGTTGTAGCAACTAAAAACATACAGCGGAGAGAAAAAATTAAGTGCTGTCTTTTGGTTGATGTAGAGACAAATTCAATTTTCAAACAATTTTGACGTCCTAGACTGAATCTTTAAAACAGAATTTCGAAAAATAATTCTTTCCGGTTATTTGTTAACACTCAAAAATATGCAAATGAAATTTTGTAGAAGTCCACGATGATGAAGTAATCAACGGAAGAACATTCAGGAGATGGGTTTTACGTGTTAGCAATTGAAGCATCAGTTTACGGGATCAATCATGGGCATCGAAACCAAAGGGCCTTCTTTCAAATTTGAATGTGACTTATTAGAATATTTGATGACAGTTTCGTTGATGATCAGCACAATTTTGAAAATTGCGATGGTCGTCCCTCGATGACGTGATGGTGAAGATAGCGCGTAATGCCGTGATCACCAGGTGCGGAAATTCTGTCCTCTCGTAAAGTAACCAAACTTAAAGAGAGTAAAGTGAGAACACGCCCCAGGATAAAGATACTTCTTCTCTACGTTATGCACTCATCCCACACAGTGGCAATGCTTCTGACATCAGGAAAAATGTTCCAGATTGTTTATGTATATGAATAAGGTGAATATATCATTCTGCAAGTCTCACATCAGCGAATGCGTTCCACAATTTTAACACTTATGTTGTAAAATGGAAGCAAATAGACCATCAGTTATGTTTTTCGACCTCAACTGAAAACTTGAATATCGACACAATTATTTTAAAATTCTGTACCACGTACGAGTATGTAATGGCAAGTGCATAAAAAAAGCTGTTTGACTCCGCAATATAAAAAGTGAGATAGATTGCATTAGAATCGCGTATTTCACTATCTCTACATACATCAGAAGCGTGAAGAGCGTGCACCTCTTTTTAATGGGAATCACCATAGGAATGCACTCCCTCAATATGAGACGCAATTTTGTGGTGATGTTTTGAGGTGAGGACAAGCGACACACACGGGATGATCGTACACGTTAGCAGAGCTCGTCACGGCGAGCAGAGGAGGGGTAGATGCTCCAAACTTCCACGAGCTGCTGGTTCTGCTCTTTTTACAAGTGTTGCGCGTAAAAAGTTTCCATGTCCTACAAATAAGAAAATTCCTGAACCTTTCACGCGTTGTGACATCCTGGTATAATACAAATAAGGTGATCACAATCATGAATACCTGTTACTTGACTCATTTTCATATCAATTTATTTCATATTAGAATAGAATAAGGCAATAGGAACGAGCTGTTTGGCCCATTCTTGGTTCAATACCGAAGTCCCATGCCGTCTAAAGTAAATCCATCAGTCATCCACGTACACCTTAACCACGTGAGTCAATTTAGTCATGTGCACACATATCACTCACGCACAGGCGTTTATGTCAAGAGCATTTATCTCAATCATACATTAGCCTTAAGGAGTTAGGGACATAGAGTTAGTAGGATATAATACTGGGGGGGTTCGTAATCCAAAATTTATCGAGACGATTTTTGAATGTGTTCACAGTGCCAGCAAAAACTATGTTGTCTGGCAGCTGGTTCCAAGTTGCGGCAATTTTAAAGGGAAAAAAGTTCATAGCTTGAGATGTCTTGAAGTTTTTCAGTAATAGTTTTTGACCGTTATTTCTGGTTCTTACGTTACCGTCTCTTTCGAAAAGCCCTTCCAGGGTAACATTGTTAAGGCCATTGAGATATTTAAAGGTCTCAATAAGCTGTCCTCGCAGTCTTCTTTGTTCTAGGGATATAAGTTCAAGGCGTTGAAGACGTCTTTCGTAACTGAGATTGCGGAGTTCTAGAATCATCTTCGTTGCTTTCCGTTATATTTTTTTCCATTTTATTAATATCTTTTCGTAAGGTAGGAGACCAGAGTTGCACTGCATATTCTAAATGAGGCCGGACTAGCGCTTTATAGAGCGGTAATATTATGTTCTTTGACTTGTATTCAAAGTTTCGTGCAATGAAACCAAGAATCCTGCTCGCATTTTTGACGCTTTTTTCCACTTGTTTGTCATGTTTGAGATTTTCAGTGACAATGACACCTAGATCTCTTTGTTGCTGGACTGTTCCAATAGGTATGTTATACATCGTGTGTTGGAAATGCCGGTTATTTGCACCAACGTGCATTGATGTATTGATGTCGTTTCAGAGTATTGATGAAGTCGTTTCATGCCTAGTGTATCAAAGGGAATGAATAGATTTTCCTTTGTTTGAAACATAACGCGTACGTATTCCTATACATATAGGTGCACTGAAATTTCGATTTCAAATTTATGCTATTTCATTTCTGTTCCCAAAATTATTTTTTTAATAGTGTCCAGGAACATATGAATACCTTCGTTTCACTGTTAAATCAAAAACTCAAGCTTTACCTTACTCTGTTCGAGGTATTCTCACAATTTGAATACAAGTCAAATGCATGGAGTTGCTTCGAACAGAATTAATTCATACTAAACATTAACAGACAAGAACTGTGTTAATTGGCACTTGCTTTAACATTTCCACAGTCTGTGTAACAGCTACGAGCTAAAATGTATCTAACACGAGTTAGCTAGCAAAACAAAAGATCCTCAACAGTGATGAGAAACACAGAAGCGACAAAGCAGCTAAGATAAAGTTGACTTGATCTCCAACAAGAGACGACACGTGCGGGGACGCACTGAACATTCTGGGGCTGAGTTAGAGCAAGGCAAACTACCCGGTCACATGCAAGGCACTGAATGGTTTTCACTCTTCCATTTACTCCAAACGTAATCGTTGTTTATCTGCTCATTTGTCTGAAAGAACCAAACAAAAGAGCACAAGGCAATACCCTACAGTAAACCGGGAAACTCCGAATAAATAAATAGAGGCTGGAGAACCTGGGATTCGCTTTGTTAGTACTGAGGTTTTTATTTCACTTTGACAATGAAAGTAGCTTCAAAATTTTCAGAGAATATAATACACTTATTTTTCTACTGATAATATCGTGTTTCCGTAGTACGAGAACGAGTGATATCTTCCAGTACGTGGATTAATTGGCTTCCAGTGCTGCACTCACGTAACGTCAGTTGCAGCCAATAGTTCGTTCACGAGGGGATAGTCGTGTCCTTGATGGTGTTGGTGCTGAACCATGACGAATGTCTTTGAGTTCTCAATGATCTATGCCTACACTCTCAAAAACTCTGAAATTTCCCATAGTCGTATATGCTAAAGTTCTATAGTAGACAGAATACCTTAAGTGAACAATGGAAATTTCCCACGCTCTATCGACTACGACCAATATTTTGACCATCCTCCCGTAAATATTTACCGTGTATACGATGTGATGTAAAGTACAGAAATCAAGTAGTCCTGCTCGAAATGGAAGAAAGGATGAAAAGTTTCAATAATTTATGAGCGTATGTATGCATGAAGCTGGTCACAGGTCAGCAGGCGCTTGCTAGGAGCGGATACTCGCCAGATCTGCGCGAGTTTGGCTTCTGTCATCAGGAATCTCAGCTCTGAGGCCTAGTATTGCTGGCGCTAGGGAGGCTGTGTGTAGCTACAAGAGCGTTCAAGAGTAGGTGTACCTGTAGCATAGCAGCCCAATTTTGAACTTATCATTACTAGAGACTTTGATCATCTCAGCTAGAGGACTCAATTACCAAAAGAACCTGAAGTTAGATCAAAATGCAAAATTTCGCCTTAATAAGTGAACCATTCACTGAGCGGTGTATAAGGCATGATAGTTTCCTAAAAATACTATCGCCTCTCTGCCATAGTTACGTAAGAATAGTTAACGTTAACATTAAACTATAAATGGTGAATAAAGGATTAAACTAAATGGATGTCACTAAAAAGATGTCATAAAAAGGATGCCACTAAATGTGACTAACTCTTAACAAAAATGCGCCAGTTGGTGCTGATGTCGTCACAGAGCACATTTGTACTATGCAGCTAAATTTCAAACTTTATGCAATGTACAATCGTGTTGTACAAAGGTTAAAACATTACAATAAAGTGAAATTCGATTGCAATTGTAAGTTTCCATAAGTTGTGAAAATACTAAATTATGACTCATTTCCAAATCGTAGAGATACGGTTTTCTTTTGTTACACTGTCTTTCGTTTTCAAAACAAATCTGCATGAGCCCAAATATCAAATTAAATAACAATGAAAGGAACTGGTAGGAAATTGTCCGCAGAAAATTTAATAAAATGATTCAATAAGCTGATTTTCCTCTGCACAAAGAACAAATTTACACATTCATTTGCTGGGAAATGTTGTCGTTAGCGAAAGAACTTGAAAAAATCAGGTCAGCACCGAAGATTGCCTGATATTGAGCAAATTTCCTGCTAACTTCTGCAGGAAATCGGATTCCGTCATCGTGAAGCGCCTGAGGACGCGACAACGACTATTATTACGACGATGGCTGGTACGTCGGTGTTCAACATGTAGTCCACACTCGACAGCACCAAATGCTAGCGAAGAAAAATTGTCTTCATTTCAGAAAATAAAATATCAAACGTACAAGACATACTTCGCAGAAAGGATTGAGTTTCCAAATGTAAATCAAAAGAATAAAGAAAATTGAAAAATCGACTGTCAAAGCAAAATGTATTCAGAAATTCTTTTTTGGAAAGTAATCCATCAGCGCCTCTCCCGTAGTAGAAATTCCAGTAAATCCGTAAGTTTACTTGAGCGTTAAAATAAAAAAAATGAAATACTTCAAGCGACAAACTCGTCTTACAAATGCATTCCTGATGCATTTGTATCAGCCATCAGCATTCTAATTTATCATTCAATTTCATTAATATAAACTTATTTTACGTTTAAAAATTACTGCTAGGCAACTCGTAACATTTTCAGCATATAATGCCTGCAAGTGAAAGCATGTGCTTCAAACTTCTTGAATTCAATTTAACGTTCACTGGTGCTCGGTGCTGACTGAACACAGACTACGGTGGCATGAAGGTAGGTTGCGCGATTCCCTTTGAGATAGAGATCCATCTGACCTCATGCAGGCATGTTTCGAATACCGTCCGATCATGTGGCTGCTAATTAAATTGAGCTCAAAAATGAAATGAGGATGGATTTACATTTTCGTTTTCGCAGCAATGAACGCAAAAGAAAATATGAAGAAGTAAAACGGAGCTCAATTCATTTCACCCTTTTAATGCCACCAACCACAGAAGGAAGAGTGTACCCTAACACCTGGCGTACACGCGTTTACTCTATTTGAACGCGCGGACTCTGTATTTGCAGACGAAGGGTCATGTTTCAGAACTATTAAAAAGCTAGGATCAGTTAAACTATTAAGGAACATCTAATGGGGTAATTTAGATCCTGAGGCTCAGTTCAGGTGGCTATTCGCAGGCTTCCATGAACAGGTTGTTCGAGCGCAAGTACTTATTCATGAGCTACTAAGACGGGCGTCGTTGAGTTTTGTTGTGCATCTAAGAACGTTGCAAACTTACAATAGCACAGTATTTGATCAGTTGGACAAAGGCATTAGCTTAGTGACTTGATGGTATATCACTTAATTTCTTTGCTTGACGATTCAGTTTAGCTTTTATGGTTATCATTCAAGGCTTGACTGAAGTGACTCAATTCTACTGCTCAGGTGCATATTTGTACATCGTTGGATCATGGCAATGGATAGGATTCAATTCAATTTAGTTTTGCTCGTACTTACACAGTTCGAGCACTGGATTAATGTCAACTACTGTCGTCCGTATCAGAGGGATATTTGTTCCAAGGATTCCCTTCACAGACTAGAAAAAGTGTACAAGTTTCATTCCACCATATAAGCTGATTATGAACGAAATAAAAGAAGCTAAAATGCCTGGTTCTGAAAATTACTTCCATCTTCAAAAACATTTACAATGGAAACATCAAATTCATTGATCACCACTCCTGAATAATTAACGAAGAACAAGGAGAAACAAGCTGCAGATCCCTGCCAACTTTTTATAATGCAGTATTTCATACTGATACATTCGTTTGAATTTTTTTAGAGTTTAACAGTTTAACGGAGGAGGAATTGAAACTGAAAAGAAAAAGATTCAGCTGAGAATAAAGCTAGAAGTACAGAGAAATGAACGACAAAAGACATGTAGACAAATTCACGCAATTTTCAATATGAACAGCAGCGGAACTTCAAGATGCTCTAACTTTTAAAAAATTCTGCTCAGAGGAAGCGAAAAAGATGGACCAATCAATATCTGGAAGGGGCAGCTTAGCTGAACAATGCAGGCAACGTAGGAGGCGGCGAACTCTGAGGTCCGCCGTACGAATAGCATGGAAACTGCCAACGTTTTGTAGACCTCGCAGAGGATGGTCGTTTTTTAAACGCGACTTTGTTGACAAACTCTCACATTTTTGAGCCTTCTCACAGCTTATACTTCTTATCTATATCTTAAGAAATAAAATAACAACTACTAACCTATGCTAGAATTGAATTTAACTTATTTTTAACAAGATTTCCACGATGACTTGAAAAAGAATTGTCATTCTGTGTTATACTCTCTCTAAGAAATACTCAGGAAACATGAATCCTACAACAAATCGATCATGTATCGCCATCCTGTGATATTGTTTCCCCCAGAAATCCACAGGAACTCAGAATTATACAAGGAAGTATTATGTCATGAAATGCTTTCTGCCAGCAATACAGAGGGCAGGACGGCGCCACAGCCCTGACATGAACAACACCTCACGCAGCGTGGGAGGCAGACGTCACTGCCGCCCCGCTGCAGTAGGACAGGGAGCTGGCAGGGGGTGGGATGGTTCAGGGTGCCTGAACTACGGTACATTTCTCAGTCAAGCTGCCCATTTCATCTTTAAATGCACCATGTGTCATAATTTATGCAAACTGAATTCTCACACGTTAAGTTATTCATGAAACATGTCTGTACTGCACCTGGTATTGTTGATACATGCCCCAACCGAACAAATTGAAAACATGCATAACGTAGTTGCAGAGGTCTGTTTTATTTTTCTCTCATAAAATTTCTGTATTCCGTAGATGATATGAGTCTATTTACGGGTATAATTTTTTTCGAAGAAAAATTAATCTTATTTTTGAGAATTACAACCCTGGTATGTTCTCGGTATGCGATGTAAAATATAACAATGAAAAATGTGTTAACTTCTCTGGTTACCTTGGAACTTCAAGCCACGTAGTGACTCTGAGTCTAATTCTGCTAACTCTTCCTACCACGCATAAATGTGCTATTTAACATGCTATGCTCGCCCGTCAATATCTTAATATGCGTGAAAGTTGAAGTTCGAAAAAACTTTTTACTCGGTTTTCATAAGTTTATAACTCTTAAGCTCGCAGTTATGGTGTCATTTTTGTGGTATGAAGTGTGGTGTCAGTGAGGGTGGACATCAGGTCTCGTGATGAAGCCAAAGCATCATTGCATCTGTCGGTAAATTTGTAATGACTGGTGGTGTGGTGTAAGAACGTGAAGTTTCTGGTAAATCAAAAGCCACTTCCTCTACTACACTGAGGGAGGGTCTAATTTGTCTCACATGAAGCCAAACAGCACGTGTCATCTGTTGCCAAATTTGTATAGAATGGTAGCGTAGAGAACGTGAGTTTTGTGGTAAATCAAACCAAGCTCCTGTGCTACATCAAGAAGAGGTCATATTTGTCTCGTTATAATGTTGACCTTTTTTATGTTGGTAAATTGGTAGCAAATTCAAGCGTGGTATAGCGTTAAAAATGAGGTTCGTCAGTCATAGGGATCGAAGTGATAAGTTGATGGTGATCAAAGACATGTGCTGTTCTAGATAACATGCACATCATCAAACAACAATCACTTCGTCGGAATCCGAAATGCATAGCTTAAAAATGTAAAAAATAATCAATAGACTGGGTTATGTTGCCGCTGTACAGTTACTATGGCATAGGACTTGAGTAGCAACCTAAGAATTTTCCAATCAGCTCGTTTCTGTAGCCATATTTTTTTAATTTATACTGGAAGAAACTAAGCTTCAGAGATAAAATGGAGGAAAAGAGCAAGCGTCGTAGACACACGATCCTTGAAGCGGGAAGGCCAGGGCCTGTAACCGCACACTGCCAGATTACTGCTCCTCGTCAGCGAACGCTGCTTCATGAGTGCCGCCAATGTTGCAGCAACTGCACTGTACAGTTTTAATTCACTATCAAAAATTTTGGGGATCTGCATAGTTCAATTTCGTAGGATGCTTATTTGATGAGTGCTGAGTAGAATTTGATAATCTTTCCCTCCATGATAGAGAGGAAGAAGTAAGACGTTCATTGAATCATTTTAAGGCATTGCGCTACATGATAGACATACACTCCAGGTAAACTTGACACGTTTCTTCGTGCACAGTACGAAGAAATAAAATAGTGGCACGCAAATTTATCAAAAAAAATACTGATATTGAAGCAGCAATTTTTGTTTTAAAATCTAGGAAGTTATAGGAAGTGCGCTCGAAGAACGGTATCGTAATCGTTTCGACAGCTCGCAATCACGTAGGTAACACACAACATTTCAATGATACCCACACAGCGCGCAACATACATAGTGCACGTTAAAGTTGACTTGCCACCACCAAGCATCTTGACCAGCTAAATTGCTTTACTGTCGTGGCTGCAGGTCAAGAAAATGCATTCGTACCCACAAGAAATCTACGACACTTGGTAATATTGCGACTCCACACGAGTAAACATAGGAGCGGGACAATATAGAAGCGGGGAAACTGCCAGTGTGGACCGGAACGACACAAACATCTCAAAAAACAGAGGAAATTTTCCAGGAAATCTAATATCACAATTTGCGCTGGAGCAATAACGTGACAGGAAAAATTCGATGTAAGCTAACGACACCCTGCAAAATTCGGTTTCCGGCTCCATAAATTCATAAAACTTTCATAAACTGATTACTTAGAAAATTACATCATGTCCCCTGAATTCAAATAAAAGCGTCCGTAAAATATTAGGGGTGCCGGAAAGTCCTGTCCTCTTTTTTTCTTTTCTTTTCTTTAACTTTGAGTTATTGAAGCAAAGAAAAACTGTGACTGCAGACCTTTACTGTCAGCAATTCGAACGTTTAAATGCATCATTGCGTAAAAAATGTCCTGCTCCAGTGAACAGGGAAAGAGTCATTTTGCAATACGTTAACGCTACACCCCATACTGCCCAACAAACTCAAGAAATAATAAAGTCCTTAGGTTGGAAAGTTCTTCCTTACCCACCATACTCGCCAGACCTTGCACAGTGATTTTTACTTATTTCGTTCTTTAGAGCATTTCTTCAGCGGAAAAATATTCACAAATGTTCACGGGGTTGAAGCAGAGTTTAATTCCCTTATTTCTTCCAAAGATGCTTTTTTAGAGGGGGATTAAAAAGCTCCAAAGTAGATGGACAAAAGTTAAATCTAATGATGAAAGTTATATCTATTTTGATGAACAATAGAGATTTTTCAGTAATATTTTTTTCAATTATTATTCCTAAAAAAATTCAGGATAGAAATTTCCAGTACCCCTAATATATGCACAACGAGTGATAGCATGCTCTTACGAATAATACAAGTAATACGAGAAATAATGTTACATTAAATGCATATTTTTACAAGTACCTATACTATACAAATGTTTTTATTTGGATTCAGGGCGGTTGACAATAAGTGCACTCAGTGGTTACAGGTATACAAATTATATATTACTCTAAGACATTGTGATATACAATACACTTGTACATCAATGAATAAAGAAGACACACGATGTCGACATGTGTTACTAGTCTCAATCGGCTGATGGTTCACTGAGACTCCTGCCGTTGCATTCACACGCGTCTGGTCGGAGTGACCTCACGCCTGCTCTGTACGAACACATTTCCGTTCATGCTTTACACAGTGAGATCTGAAATAAAATTTCACTACTATAGAAAAGATTTGACAAGTCAAGCAACAAATTAGAATCATTAGACGGAGGACATAATGCGATGACCTCCTGGCTGGCGTTGTGACCGCGGCTCCGTGTTCACTTTGAGGCTTCATTGATTGCAGCACATCCTCGTCTGCTGAGACTAGGAGGGGCCTTGCGTTCTGGGGTCAACCAGAAGGGTCCTTGACGGCTCTTAAAGTTTAATTGCTATTTCATTAATGGAGTTACATTGAGGTTTCCATTAAGAGGTACTGCATGGGAACAGAAATATACAGCGTAGTCAGAAGAAGCACTTACTATAGCGTCATCTTCTACTATGACCAACTGATGAACGCTGGCAGCAACTGCTGGGATGTAGAATGATTCTGAGTAATGTGTATTCATCTGCATCGTCAGGTATTTGTGTATCTGCTTGTTCATAATTCCATATTCAATATTTTACTTCATTATTACTGCGAGTCAATCTTCTCTTTTTCAAAATCTTATAATTTCCATGAATGCGAAAAAATGATTAAAATGTAGCTACAAGCTTATAAGCAATCACCAAACTGTTAAAAATAAGCTTTATAATCTGTGTTGTTGAGCTACAGTGCAATGTGGCGCTACCATGGTACAAAGAGTCCAATTTTCTCCACACAGTCGGCCATGCTCAAAGCGTGCGTAGATGCACCTCACTCATAGTCTGTCACCCACTAACAAACTCAAGTACACCTAGCGGAGCTTCAAGCAATAGTTCACAATCAGAAAGGGATTCACTGGAGCAATGCAGCATTGAACCACCAAAAACCCCTCCTTGCTGCTCTTAGTGGTCAGGACAGACACAATTCTTCAGAACCATCACTACAAGTTTTCCACAGTGTTCCAACTCATGACCAAACAATCAATCTACTCGAGTTTCATTTGAGAGTTTGAGAAGCCATCCTTGGCCAGTAGAAATCTCAGAAACCCTTAACTTGAGTATCAGTGAGAGAAGCATGTCGTCGTCAGTGTGTATCACACACTACACCTTGTTTAGGTTGTTGGATTCAACACGTCTCAACAAGCACCAACTCAAGAAGCTTGAGGCAAGAGGAATGTGATTTAAGGACTGTGTAAATTGATACACTTTAATCAAAATTTTGTTACAGCGTCATCTTTTCACATGTCTTGAATAAGTGGAGATCAGTAGAACATGAAGCAGAAGAAGCTGTTGCGGTCAGGCCATGTGAATTGATGCTTCAAATTTGTGAGATCAGTTTTAGCTGCAGAGGTATTTATGATGCAAGTCATCTGGTTACGATCTTTCCATAAGCTCATCTAGCGCCCCTACGAGCCTCTACTCCAAGCAGCACTACAGAAGACGACAACCCTCAGTGAGAGCATCCTCACACTTTACTCTGATGATGTTACGCTAAAAATTGAAAACGCCATTGCATATACTGAGGATTTATACTCTACTCTGTACATGCATCAGAATACATCAGAATAAAGTGGATTATGTTTCAATTTTTAAATCATATTAGTAGGGCAACTGCCAGTTGCTGAGGTCTTTGCGCGTTAACCTCATGTGAAGTATGCGGGAAAGTGGTGTTTGCGCTCCGAACAAACGCATTCAGAAGCACAGGCTAGAGAAACTGAGGAGCGAAAAAGCATGCGAGTTTAGTGTAATCAGTGTAATCTCCTACTGGCTAAATTAATTTGTCAATAATTCATCATTATGAGCAGCAAGTGACAATATGGAGACACGTACAGCATGAAATTTTGATGGGTGAGTCACACACAGCAGGTGAACTCCTCGCCGCTAAGTGGAGGAGGAAAATACGAAGTAAAAACCCCGGATTCGTTCATAATATTTATTTTGGAATGAGTGTAAACGTTGAAAAGAAAATGAGAATGTGAGACACCCAGGCTGGTTTCTTAGCTGCGAATTGCAACGGTGAAACTGCGCGACATTTTCCAGTGGTCAAAGAAGAAAGTAAGAACACACTCATTCTCTAAATAAAGAATTAAAAAAGAGAAAACATGCTTTGACATTCCCACGGGTGGCAAAAATTAAGAAAAAACGTATAAGTAACGTACGACTTTTTTCACTCTGAGTGAAAAAAAGATTATGCATCATAATTTCCATTTTCCTCTCCCTTCCTCGGTGGAGGAGAGCGAGAGTCCTTGCAGTTGTGCCAGCATACTGAAGAGGTGCAACACAGTACAGTGGGTGCAACACAGTACAGTGGGTGCAACACAGTACAGTGGGTGCAACACAGTACAGTGGGTGCAACACAGTACAGTGGGTGCAACACAGTACAGTGGGTGCAACACAGTACAGTGGGTGCAACACAGTACAGTGAGTGCAACACAGTACAGTGGGTGCAACACAGTACAGTGGGTGCAACACACAACCGCTGGTGTATGCTGTAGTTCACATGCACGTGTTCAGTCCTGGTTCACTGTTTGTTCGCTTTGTAACACCTCCAATACTAGACGAGCAACTTAGTTCCAACTCATCTTCTGGAAACTATCATACTTTTTGCATTTTTTTGCTAGACACTCAGTTGTATCGTTTCTCAAAGCCTCAGTTAAAATTGATCACTGAAATTTTTGACATTCATATCTAAGTATAACCAACATACTGTTCAATGTTTTGTTCTAATTTGATAAATTAAGTTCAGAACTGTTTATAAATCAAAGATTTTAAAGGCTCTAAAATATACACGAATTTTCACACGACAAATTACCCTCTGGAAAGCTGTACTTATGAGTGACAGAAGATGGAACACCTTCACGTGTTCACTCGTGGTTCTCTAACATCAAAATCTGTGTTTAATTAAATATAATTTAAATTACCACAGATCATATGATGCCTTAGTACAATTCCACCCAACCCTTCAACGAAAGATTCAGAATGTAAGACTAAAAGCGTAAATTTCTAATAAACTTCAGGAACTTCAGTAGAAGCGCCATACCGCTCTATCAAACCAACACAACACGTCGATCATGGTTCCTATCCCCTTCTTTCCTAGCGGGAAACAAAAGTGAGACTTCCTTGAAATATTTCCAAAACAAATCCTCGGAAAATACACACAACAAACCTGAACGCAGCAATAAGCTGATGTACAAACCCTCAGAAAAAGGGGAACCGGCTTAGTGTGTTGAATAGCAGGGCTACGGGAGACCGTCGAGTTTCCAGCGTTCTTGCGTATAGCTGAGAGACGAGCCTTCGTTCCAGCCTCTCCTATCCAGCGAACTAAAACTTGCGTACTAACTAAACACAATAACAATACAGCTTCTATTCTTACAGTGAAGCTAACGACGCACCAGCATGCAAGATTTTTAGTTGTTCTGTATTGTAACAGCGAGCTGGGATCACATACTGCATCGATTCCTTACATGACTTCACGAACGAATTAACTGGAAATTGAGTGATAACAAATCCTTGGTTGGATATAGGACATGTTTATTACACGCTGTATAAACAAGCAAGTATTACTTGAAACTATTATGTTATCGTAGAATTCATATCACTCTGAATTTTATCCTAAATCAAGTACCAGTACCTAAGATGAAAAGTAGGTTTAGTAGATGATGCTTGAACAAAGATGTCTTCTACTCTGCTTACCTTGTTTGCGGACAGGCATTTTCACTTGAGCCTGATAATTTTTAAACCTTATAGTTTTCTTGTATTATAAATGCGTTCAATCGTTCATTAATTTAACACTTGTTTTCATTAAAACACTTCCTATAAGTCATCACAACACATTCAAATCCATTTACCAGCGTCAAAATTGTATGGGTAAACACTTTCGTTGAATTAATTCGTTGACTTTTTGTTATGTTCTTGTTACCTCCCCGTAGACTTTTAAGCAAATAACAGAATGTTGAAGAAACTATGAAACTCGAGTCAGAAATCAGAGATTATTATTTCAAATGCAGTTTTTTTAAAGGATAGAGTTGAGTAAACCCTATCCCGAGCTCAGTAGTAGTTTTGCGCCTTTAAAATCTGAAAACAATCATTAGATCTCAATAACTCTATTTTTCTTGTTTTACTTTGAATTATGAAGAGCCTAATTAAACGCGGCTCTTTCATTACTGTATTTACGCGGATGTGCTTTTGATTGTTGAGATAAATGTACGAATGAGACTCAGGACACCGACCCTTAACACTCCAACCGTTCAACTCCCACCCATGAAAATAGGACTTGCGCACACTTCCGTCGTGCAGTCAGTCCGAATAAAATATTAAATGTACGCCGGCGCTTCTGTTTTACCTAACTTGCACCACAGCCGAGTTATAACTGAAGCAAACCGCTGTGGATGGAACACAGAGTCAGGAAACGATTATTGATCTCGTGAGCGTCGTCTGCTCAGTGATGGCTCTGCTCAGGCGCAGTCTTCTTGCTCTTGAAACTAAAGTACGCAGGCATACTACTCTCACACCATATTATATCGTCAAAATTCCCATATTTTCACCAATGTTTCAGAAAATATACAATTATAGGACAGGTGTATGTAATAATAATATTGAAATTTCGCTGGGGGAAAAGTTTAGGAATGAACCATATACAATTTTTACTCTAGTTGACTTCTAAACTCTCGAAAACTAATAATTGTCTCCTAAAACTGTCAATTTTTCTTGACAAAAAATCGCTGATAGAAACCAACAACCAACAGGAAGTATTTAACGTACCGACTCAATACTGAGCATAAAACGTTTCACTTCTACTTTCTGGAGACCTTTGGTATCAACTTCTGCAGCTGGAAAATAGATACCAGATTCGCCGGGCTCGTTACCAAGCAATTCCTTCGCTCCTTCAATCCTAAACCTAAACTCATTCTGATTAAAAAATTCAACGTGTACAGCAAACAATGAGGAGTTAATGACAAACGTAGATAAAAAATTCTTAGTTACGTTCAAATATCGTTAGAACTGGAAGCTTTGGGAGTGTGCCACAAACTAACTGCAATGTGGGTTCGAGAAGCATAGTGTGATTCGAGCGAACAAGCAAAGATCATGTCCCTCATGCGCACAATTACGAAGGCCTACACTTTTTCTTCTCGCTATTTTGACGCAATGTTCTCACAGAACTGTTTCATGTCTGCCATATCTGCCATGAGAAAAGAATATGAACTGTGAGAGATTTGTACCGCAGTCATCTAATATTGTGTCTCGTAAAAACGTTTGATAAGCCGGGCTACAACTCATGAGCGAAACTAGAAATTTCTCACGAAAGTTACTGCATCAAAGGAAATTGCCTTTATTAACAGGTCAGGCTTTTAAGACATTTCATGTATTAATTTCCCTCTGCCGTCACAGTATATTTTGAAAAAAGTTCCTTATGCCTTCCAGGTAAGGGGTAATACTATTCTTTTTATAAATAAATATTTATATAAATAAAATAACATGAAAAAGAAAATTCGTGATTCGAGACTGTCTTTAGAAATAAAATGCAGTTTGTTTTATAGACAAACTAATGTGTTCCTTAATTCTAAGGTAACTCAAAATTGTACGTAGATATTGGCCGAATTTAAAATGGAAGATGCACAAGCTGCACACGCTGTGGCAGAGCACTTCATCAATTTGATCATTTAAATTTATTTCGGTTGAAATAATTTACTGCCTTTACGACAAGCGTCCACATGGACATTTCATTATTTTATTTTGTGAAGGAAAGAGGGCCTACGACATAGCTACCATGTATACAGCGCTGGTAATTACTGCGTCTTCATTTATTTAAAAACACTGACTGGCGTAACACTTCATAGGAATACTCCAGCTTCCTTTCACTTTAGAGGATTTGATAAAGCAATCCTGTCAGTTCAAACACGATTCATAACTAGTATGTGTGTTTGGACTGAAGTGCAGTGATTCCAAAATTTATTTTAGTGAGTTTATGTGATGAGGCATCGACATTCTAAATAGTTGGATGCTTTGCTTTATATGCGAGCTATCCATTCTTTGTATGAAGCAACAAAACAGAACACACATTTTTTCACGGAATGAACACTCGCTTTTTAAGTCATAAGAACATATTTCATCCTCCACAGATCTTCAGTGCACAATTGAAGTAAATCACCGCTTGGAAGAATGAGTGGTTTTACACGAGCTCGCTATTATTAATCCTGTTAGAAATAAGGTATAGGGTGAGTTGAGGGATTTTTTGTTCCTAAATGCTTAACAAACGTTCAATGCACAATCTGCAACGTCGCTCGCACAAAAATCCGTAAGATATTACGGCGAAAAAAATAGAAGACTTGATAAATAAAATGAAGTGGTGAATCATGTACTATGTGCAAAACAGTCATAGGCTGCTTCGCTGTTTCATTTGATTATTGTTATAGAAATTAATGTTTTTAATTATATGTAGAATTTATCATGCAAATGAGCTAGTTTTTGAAATAATTAGCTCTCACTGTCAAAAAATGTAGAAAAGGTGATACGCCAGCATTAAATGCAATAATTGAGTATACGACAAGAAAATAATAATAATAATTACACTAATAAAAACAAAGCTAAATAGTATACAATACACCACACAGAGTTCGCTTGTCAATGCTTACCAACTAATAGTAAGCATTGACCAATGATTACCTCTTAAGTCATCACTGAAAAAGCGAAGTTTCATTTGTTTCCCCATGTATATTTAACGTTCATTGCGTGATGTGAATGTTTATGTATACCCTTAGGTACTGCTGTTCTATCATCTATGATACTAAGCATAGAATACCTACCACTTAAGGATTTTATGATAAGGCATTTTTAAAAACCAATGCTGTTACATTTCTTATGTACCAACTTTATTGGAAATATACGTTTTTGTTTTTGTTGTTGTTGAGTGTCACTGGCAAACCAAATTATTCTGCGGAAAGTGTGCGCCGTAACTCAAGCGCTGCCTCCATTGTGATACAATAGTGGTGCAGTGTCTTGATTACATGACAGTATCAAATTAATAGAAGTGAATTCAATTGAATAACACAATAGAACAATAAGGGAACAAGTCTGCAAGTTTGATGCCACGCGTTTCTGCAATCAAGGTAAGGTTTCTAGTAAGTCATGGGACTTGGGTAGAGTGACCCACGAATGGGCTAAACGCCTCGTTTCTATTACCTTATTCTATTCTTTTCCTAAAGTTACGTTGAAATAACTTGGAGGGATTTGTTTCCGAAATTTCTAATACATATTTTTCTCAAATGTTTTCTATGGAACACCTTGTATTATTATTCTGTATCTTTTTTTATGACGTAACGCTGAGATACCCAGTATAATTATTCCCATTACTCCAACATTCACAAACCCTGCAGAATGATTCATTTTCGTGTGTGTTGTAAGCAGGTCTACTGCACACAGAAAACACGTCTTTTCTCAACACTGATGTTGAGAATAAATTAAAGAGAACAGAGGTGATACAGACAACTGTGTCTCATGTAGGTGGCGAGACTCTCACTGCTTCCATGGTGTCCTGTGAACAATGTCTTTTTCCTGAGTATCATGTACAGTCAAGGTGTCTTGTGAACCATGTCTTTTTCCTGAGTATCATGTACAGTCAAGGTGTCCTGTGAACCATGTCTTTTTCCTGAGTATCATGTACAGTCAAGGTGTCTTGTCAACCATGTCTTTTTCCTGAGTATCATGTACAGTCAAGGTGTCCTGAGTATCATGTACAGTCAAGGTGTCCTGAGTATCATGTACAGTCAAGGTGTCCT
>VCRD01001594.1:115607-126638 GCA_006783055.1 Trinorchestia longiramus | reverse complement strand
TGGTAGGTTAAATACTAGCAGACTTCATAGGGAAGTGGAAGGTTAAATACTAGCAGACTTCATAGGGAAGTGGAAGGTTAAATACCAGCAGACTTCATAGTGATGGATGTGAATATCATGAACGATGGAGTTCGGGCAGTTTTGCAGTACACTTATTTGCATTTTTTCTCTCTTTAATGCGGGCATCCAAACAAGAAGCAAGGTTGTGCATCGCAAGTGTCACGTGTTCTTCAAGTCAGTTCACTTCTTCTAAACGCAAGAAGAGAAAGCGCTCCTATGCAAGTCTTAAAGCCTGAAGTTAACACATTAAATGCGGTTGCCTAGCCAGTGCAAATCTTTACTTTGTACATACAGTCACTATCAAGCTTTGAAAAATTACAGAACCCAACCTGAGTGACCCACCGGTGGGTCATACCGCAATGAATGTGTTAATCATGTCAGAAATATGAGCCCTTACTTGCTTCACATTCTCACAGGCCTCGAGAATCTGAACAAAATTTTCGAATAAACTAACTCGAAAATCATTTCAATTTACTACGTTAGTGACATGAACAAGCAAAGAAGCTTGTATTTGGGGTCCATGCATCAGCGTGTGTTGTGAGTGCGAGGCTCAGAACAAAACATGCATCAGCGTGTGTTGCATCAGCGTGTGTTGCATCCATGCATCAGCGTGTGTTGCATCCATGCATCAGCGTGTGTTGCATCCATGCATCAGCGTGTGTTGTGAGTGCTTGGCTCAGAACAAAACATGGCCAGCGCCTGAGAAGTAAAAATGTGACTTCAATTAGAGACTAGTGGTGAAATATCACGAGTTCCTTGAAATTATTCACCGTTTTTCAAGTATTTCCTGACGTGCGCTGAAGGATAGTCGGCCCACAATTTTTCACAACGCAGGGAAATTAATTTTGAGACCCAGTGTTTTACAATGAACGAAAAATATGACGCAATTCTAATAGGAGTTAAAAACATTTATTTTTATTTTTTAGCAGAATTAAAAAGTTAGATTGTTCAAACGTAATTCTTCTCTTCCTCTTCTTAAATAATACGGAAAATCCCCTTTATAAACCAGATTTTGTTTGTTATCCTCATAAAAAACAACACGAATATAAAAAGGTATATATAAAAAGTACTACAGTTTCCAAGAACTTATTTATCACAAGCAAGTGCTGTGATACAGGTATCGTAAAGAATAAATCTACAGGGTGTCCATAAAGTCTCGTTACCATTTTTGGGTAAAGAGACTTGGTAAATGGTAAAGAGACTTTATGGACACCCTGTAAATCTTTTCATGTTATTTAACGTCAGAACAACATTTGTCACTGGACAGTAGTGACTTGAGGGCCCACGTAAGCGACAATGCTCTACTGTAACCACTCAAAGAAGAGGAACTGTAGTTCTAGCTGGTAAATACAAAGTATGAAGTTCAGTGTCCGAACAAATATTAAGAATATCCTAGAAATATTCTTCCAATGTAAGCTCAAGGGCTCATTCTAAGCGTCACGTTCAGAACTGTAGTGTTCTGTGGGATACACAGACAAAATTGCAGAGCGCGTTATTTTTCTTGCTTTTAGGGCTATGAAGTTTTCTACGGCGCATGACGTTCGGAATATTCCTCAGTGTAATGAAAAAGAAGTAAACCTTGTATATTTAGCAGGTCCTTAATAGTTCGATAGAAACAAAATAGTGAAATCAATCGAAAAATCTTGAATCTCTATTGCCCAGAGACTGTTAGATCTATTTCTTAAAAATCCGTTTGATTTATCCCAGCCTCATGTCTTGCATGTGTATGTAACTGTCCCGAAATAAACCATGTGTTCTTTCAATATTTTTTAATGAGGACAGCTTTGAAGTCTTAAGGAAGGTACGGGTCTACGTTCTCGTTATTTTTATTGCCATTGTTAGACGTGAATTTCTCACTCCCACGAAACTGACATCCAACAATATTGATTTGCCTACTCTTTTGTAAGTGAATTTAAACTGAATAATTTTGTGCTCGAATATTCATTCATGGCTTTCACACCAAGTGATGACACTCACCCATGCCCTTATGCCAGTGTTGATATTATCCATAGGGAAACAATGCGAATGCAAATAAAATTGAACAAATTTGACAAGGAAAAAAGTCACACAGGGTCATAAGATAGCGTGTTATGGCGTGTCGTTGCTTCCGAAGTACAGAATACATTCTGAAGATCTCGAATAATTGCGTGACCTTTGAATGAATCAGGAATATCTCCTTGTTAGGAACTAGGTATCACAATTGTATCAAGGATGCTGCCACCTGCTAGCAACTATGTATCACAATTATATAAAGGACTAGACAGTTCCCGTGGAAGTTCTACGGTTTAGATTTTGCTGATTTTAATCTAATACTATTTTAATCGTGTGTTTATATATGTATTTATATATTTATTTATATGTTTCGTGTCACACTCTTAAGAATAGATAGGAAGAAATTAGCACTGGCGGTCTTGGTTTCAGTTCACGAGTAAATTAATACACTCCGTTTCGCTGTACAAGTGCACTATAATAAGTCACTTTCAAAAAAATTAGAGAGATCCAGAGCCTTATATAATCGAGTCCGTATCGTGGATAGGGAGTTCGGCGGGGTATTGCATATTACAATATACATACACAAGCTCGTAGTTGCTTTCAGTAATGCTGAATTTCTGTATCTAGGATATGACACGAATGGCTATAACTACTTCTATTGCGGCTCAAAAATACTGCATTCTAAGTGTTTATTATACGCTAGATTTGCCATCATTTTTGATGGCACGGGTATACTAGTATATATAGATCTTTCATTCTGTATTTTATCTACCGATAACATGGCCCAGTTAGTACCCGTTGAAATTCCTCAGTTTGAAATAATAAAATTGAGAATCTCTGAAATAAAATATAATTTTCAGTTTTACCTTATCCACAGCTAACATGGCCGTGCAGAAGAACAAAGCTAATAACAAAAATACTTGAGGATTTTATAGTGATCCGACGTCTTTGGTATCCACAATACAATGCTTGTAATACATGCATACCTGTTCTGATTTCAGTTCAATAGTTTTTTTTAAGTAATAAATAGGAAGTAATGGGACACACACAGATACAGAGAGATGGAGATACATGGTCTATTATGAATGTAGATGATGCCAGGTAGCAACTAAGCATCACAATTATATAGATGATGCTGCTGCCTAGTAGCAATCACAAACAAATGCAAAAGTTAGTTAAGTTTGCGCGGTGTAACCTGGATACATCAAGACAAGCTACAGTCTCCATATTGTCCGTCAACTTCATCGGAGTTTTTTTCTTTTTTAGACAACTACCCTACATGTACAGGGTGTCCCAAAAAATGTATACATATTTTTGGGACACCCTCTATAATAAAAGTTTTAACGTGTTAATATCTCCGTTTCCCGTCCTCTCCAATGCTGAATTAGTTAGGGGAAACGATTTCAAACAAGGCATTACTAAGGAGCTGAAATGAAGTGCTTATCTTAGGTTAGGTTTTGACTTTACAATGGAATGATTATACATGTATTGTAAGCATTGTATCGTGGATACCAAAGGTGCCGGATTTTACAATACGTGATTCTTTATTATTAGTTGTTCCCCCTGCAATTGGGAAACTCCTATGGAAAAGCTGCATCCACTGGCAAATGAAGTAAAAAAAATTCAATGAAAAATACCTAATTCGTTTGTGTCGAATTGTGCTAGACTTTAATCAAATAAAATCGTAGTTCCGTTAACCCATTAATGACGAGCGGTTCCATTTGAAAACACGGGAAAATAATGCGTGAATAATTTAACTGCATTATCATGCATCGATTTTAGTGGGTTAATTAGTCCAATAGAAAGCTTGTACATTTTCTTAAAGCGACCTCAGTCCTAGTCAACAATATCATTTCGATTCATTTGGATGCTCATAATTACTCACTGATATCGACGCACTCTAGTGTCCAAAACTTGTTCTTTTATTAACACCCACCACCATTCTAAGACATTTTACCTGAAAACTGAATACATGAGAGATTAAATACTGAAAAATTCCGAGCGGTAGTGTGTCTACAGGAGTTCTCCTTTACAACTAGAAAAGAACTAATGACTTTTTCTGCAGCACAGGGATAACCACTACAGCTGCAGCTCATGGTCTGTGTAGAGTGCCCAAAAAAGGCGATGTAACCATACGAATATTTGGGATAACTGAAGTGATTCAAATGTTAACAACCGTCTACTTCGCATGACAAAACCTAGACAGCAAGTTCAGATCTTACTGACAGAATGACGGTTGTTGAAAAGGTCAATTTTTCCGTATTTTGTCATGTTTTATGTACTCCTCTCCTAAAAACAGCAGAGAAGTTTTCGTACCAAGTTCTCGACAAACATTCCCGTTGTTCAATTAATAATGTATCCAACAAATATTGTTCAATTTATGATTCATCTAACAAATGTTGTTGAATTTATAATTCATCCGACAAATATTGTTCAATTTATAATTCATCCAAAAAACGTTCAATTTATAATTTACCCAACAAATGTTATTCAATTTATAATGCATCCAACAAATATCATTCAATTTATGATTCATTCAGTTGTTTTTCCCAAGTGTCGGCTTATTAGACTTCATTCATAGCAAAAATCTATGCAAAAAATTGGTTGCTGATGAGATAATAAAGATTGTAATCCATAATTGAGCTCTTAGATACCAGATGAAGACACTGACACTAAATTTAAACCTAATGTAATACCATGTTCGGAAAATATCAGAAAATATTTCTGCTTAAAATATCACCGGCAATTCCACGGCTAGACAAGCTCTACGCCCCTCATGAAGCAAGGATTATTAGTGTTGTTGTTGCTGGTTGTCTAGTATATCAGTGTTGTTTCTGGTTGTCTAGTATATTAGTGTTGTTGTTAGTTGTCAAGTATATTAGTGTTGTTGTTGGTTGTCTAGTATATTATTGTTGTTGTTGCTGGTTGTCTAGTATATTAGTGTTGTTGTTGGTTGTCTAGTATATTAGTGTTGTTTCTGGTTGTCTCGCCTAGAATAGAATAGAATAGAATAAGGCAATAGGAACGAGCCGTTTGGCCTATTCATGGGTGATACCCAAGTCCCATGCCGTCTAAAGTACATCTATCAATCATGCACCTACACCTTAACCACGCAAGTCAATTCAGTCATGCACACGTATTTCACTCACGCACATTTCAGTCACGCGCATTTATTCAATCAAACACTGGCCCAAGGAGTTAGGGACATATAGTTATTACGTTATAATACAAGGACGTTCGTGATCCAATATTTGTCGAGACGATTTTTGAATGTGTTCACAGTGCTAGCAGAAACTATGTTTTTGGGCATCTGGTTCCAAGCTGCAGCAATTTTAACGGGAAAGAAGTTCATAGCTTTGGATATTTTGAAGTTCCTGAGTAATAGTTTTTGGCCGATATTTCTGGTTCGTACGTTACCGTCTCTTTCGAAAACCCCTTCCAGGGTAACATTGTTAAGGCCGTTGAGATACTTAAAGGTCTCAATAAGTTGTCCTTGCAGTCGTTTTTATTCTAGGGAGATAAGTTCAAGTTGTTGAAGACGTCTTTCGTAGCTTAGATTGCCGAGTTCTGAAATCATCTTCGTTGCTTTACGCTGAATTTTTTTCATTTTATTAATATCACTTCGTAGGGTAGGAGACCAGAGTTGCACTGCATATTCTATATGAGGCCAGACTAGCGCATATTATGTTCTTTGACTTGTATTCGAAGTTACGTGCAATGAAACCAAGAATCCTGCTCACATTTTTGACGCTTTTTTCCACTCGTTTGTCGTATTTGATATTTTCAGTGACAATGACGTCTAGATTTCTTTGTTGTTGGACTGTTTTAGTGAGTATGTCACAGATCGTGTGTTAGAAATGCCGGTTATTTGCGACAACGTACAGAACATTTATCAATGTTGAAGCTCATTTGCCAGGTTTCGGTCTGTTGTAGAAGGCGGTTGAGGTTGGATTGGATAGTTACTCTGTCCAAGTTAGTGTTACTCCTGAGGTTCAAGTTTGTGTTATGTACAAATAGTTGAGGGAGAAACAAAAAGAAAAAGTTAACTATTTAAGTAGTACATAGGAAAATATTGCCAGCGTTTGTTATCAGTTCGTGCCAATTTGTGCAACTTGACTTAGTCTCTTGAGATTTATTCTCTTACGAGAGCTAAGAATAATCATTTCAGTACCTGGTTTCATCATAATTAGTGCGACATTGAGGTGGCAAGAGTGTTTTAGATTTGATTCTGAATACATGGTTTTTCAGTTACAGTATGGCCCGGATGGCTCAGTCGGTAGAGCATCAGGCTTTTAACCTGAGGGTCCAGGGTTCGAGTCCCTGTTCGGGCGGCTGTTTTTCTCCAGGAATGGAATTATGTCCATGTCTATGTAAATGGTAGTGGAAGATAAATAGTTGAAGAGCAGTAAACATGATAAATTCAGAAAGGATGGAATGTTTGTGCTGTACGAGGAGAATAAAGAAGTTAAAAAGAGCAAGTTTAGTAGTTGAAAACGTGTAAGTGAAGTTTCATTAGTTTCTATTTAAACAGAAATAGCTCAAGTATTATCGATAATCAGGAGAGTTTGATTAATTACTTAGTACATTCTAGTAGAGAATAAGCGTGGCCATTATTATAGTTATGTTGTCATCGAAAGAAAAAATTCTAAAACTAAAGACAGCGAAGCAAAAATTACAATCATGTTTTTTGTACGAAATGCCTTCTTTTGAATGGAAATAATGGAAGCACAGGAGACCTTGTACTCTAAAATTCAGTCTTCGTAGTTAAAAAACAAGCTTACAACTACGCATAGCTAGGAAAACAAACGACCACATGGAAGGAATCCTGGTTCATAAGTACTGAACACCACTGAACACCACTGAACACCACTGAACACCACTGAACACCACTGAACACCACTGAACACCACTGAACACCACTGAACACCACTGAACACCACTGAACACCACTGAACACCACTGAACACCACTGAACGCTTGACATGCAAAAATGTTCACATCAGCTCCACCTAGTAGTTTTTGTATCTAGGATACTGACCTCCGTTTGATAAAAAAAAGAATTTCATTGTCTCACGCAGATCGGTTAGATATTTTTAATTTCAGTAATTCCTGCGTTGCATGAGAGCACAGACGTGAGCATGCAATAGCGTTCAACACGGAACGTGACATACCAAGTCGTTCGTCAATTGCAGGCAAAATACTAATAAATTATATCCGTATATGTCAACTCATAATAAAAGGTCAGGTGTCTCCTTAAATAAATAAATTGATACATTTTTGTGTGTGTAATTTTTCCTGTTATTACAATGGGAGTCTCCCTTACATACTGGTAGTTAAATTAGTAATCTATCAGGTATATAGATTCTTAACCGCTGGATTTAAATCTGTAAACTTTCTGATTAGGTCGGAGAATCTGTTGCTTCAAGTTCTTCCTTCAAATGCATGATATTAAAACCCGTGATTTTTAACTGGCATACTCACTAGTATATACATACATATATATTATACACATGTATACTTATGCATGTGTGTTACATAAACCACACATCTAGTCTGCAGGCCGAACTCAATGCACACAGGAAGTTGTTCACCCTCACCCACTACAAAATTTCCTAGAATATTTTCTCTTTTCAAGACGCACTGTTCATGACAAGAAAAAGAACGCCAGACAAGTCTGGTGAAACAGAAAATAGAAAATAGAAACAGCGTTAAGAAGCTGTGATCGTGTGCGAGGTAAGAATAAGGGCGGCCAGTCGATATCTTTATTTTAACCCTCTACCGCCGTATGACACTCACGGGGAACATCAGAAAAAATGCTAATTATGTTAAAATTATATTATATGTGAGCAATATGAGGTTGCTACTAGGTTTAAACGCGGCGGCATCATACAGCGTCGTTATTTTGGCTGCCTGGCTCTCAGCGTGCTTCATTGCATCAGTGTACAGACGGTCTTTGTGAGCTTAAACGTAGAAACTAGAAAAATAAATTCGTCGCTAAAGGGTTAAAGGCTTGCTCTCTACGACACGACAGCTAAAGTATGTACTATATTTTGATAATTTAAAGGTTGACATCTTGATGATATTTTAATACGCACGTCATTTGATGAACTAATACTTGTGTAGCGCTTATTAGCTCTGTTGTCTGGGGCATGAGAAGTATTCAATATCGTATATTCTAACGAGTATTAGTAGTACATCTACTCTTCAATATAACTTAAATGAGTCCATTTTATTATAAAAATAAGAGCTCAGCTAATGATGTGTTCTTTAATATACAGAGGCGTAATTTCCTTAGCCCTTGTTATGAAAATAATGCTTTCGTGGAAGAAATAGAAACTTTTTGGGTGAGATCAGTGTAGGATTTATGTACCTGTGATGCATTGCTTTTTTGGAAGAAATAGTGACTTTTTCGATATAATACTGCAATGGGAAAATTTTTAATAGTGTAGGCGTAAAGATTAGGACGTGAGTTAAAAGTTCTCTAGCAAGCAGCACAAAAGCAGTGTTAGTATACTTGTCTAATCACCTCCACGTCGAACAAATAAATTAACTGACCATCTGATCCTCTTCGAGAAACACACAAAATGTTTCAAAAAAATAAACAATAAACATTTATTTTATTTTGTTATTGGTCTACAAGTAACCAAAAGATTTGGAGACAACAAGCGTAGAAAATTTGTGATGCAATCTTGAAAGTGTCGCAGTTTAAAAGTGAAAATAATCATGGTGCTTAAGTCTGTGTTGTGCACATTGAGTAAGCCTTTAGGAATACAATTGTCCCAAATCTGAAGGCTCAGTCTCAATCTTGAATATCTAGCATTACCGGCCTTATTTTATTGGTTAATCAATGTGCATTCTCAAGTAGTAAACTGAGAAATGCTACCTTGGGTATTTAATTGCCTGCATGTGTTAATAATATTTCGAGAGAAATAATTTGTATAAATTGCAGCGCTATCGGGAAAATGTTTTAGTTGACCGAGGAACAGTTCCGATTTACTGACAAAATCCAGGGTAGCAACAAAGTATCCCGCGGTCAAAATTAGCTGAACTTGTCTCAGCAGGTTGAATTTAGCGTCACTCACTCATACCCACAGTACTGTGCTCATACCCAAGCTGTCCGACATGTCGGACAGCTTCTTGCTGTTTTCGTATCAAGGTTTTTTTTCGATAACAGAGTTGTTAACCACATGACCAACCCCCCACATGAGGAAAAGGGTGATTTATGTAGTTTCGGAGTTTTCTTCTTCTCCATCTACCCAAGGTTACCTATGCTTTCCATAGTAAATGACCGTATATCATGAAAAAAACATCATTTTGTTAAGCAATTAACACGATGATTCCGAAGTGGTACGTATGTGGACCACTTAGGTTAGGTTCTGACATTTTTCAGATCCTTCTAGTGACTGTGCGTACAAAGTGAAGATTTACACCAGGCAATCAGACGCAAGGTGTTAAGCGTTAAATCAACTATTCCACACCTCCAGTCCCGGTACACGCGTATCAACCAGCCAAACTGCTCGTTTCTATTGCCTTATTCTATCTACGTGACTGGAGTCTCTGCCGTGGCTGGCAGTGGCGGGAACAGTCTGAGTTCTGCGGTTCTCTACGTTTTATGCAGCGCTGTTCACATGGCCTGCACACTCACTCACGCTAAGGCTTTTGTGGCTCATTTTGGCCGCGTCCTCCTCCTCCTTGCCTGCCTTTTTCGCTTTTCCGTCCGTTAGTTAGTTAAAACGTTTGAAAATGTTTTTAAGAATGTAAATAGGAATTTAAACTTGAATTTAATTGTAAAGTTATTGATCAATTTAGTGTTACCTTACCTACAGCGTAATTCTTTGCCCAATTTTTGCACCTGTTTTCCTCACCTTTGTAGTGTTTCTGTGAGTTACGATGTCCTTTCTCATCAAGATAAAAAAAACATTCAACTATTTTATTGTGTAGAGAGTTTGGGTCCCTCCAAAGTCGAGAATATTTAACAACATTATTCACAAGAACTCATAAAAAATAATAGAAAAAATTACGCTGACAGCCAGTTTGTTTGAACCATCCCTGTAAAATTCAAATGGGTCCAACAACGATGCATAAGGCGGTATATAACATTCCCTTCTTCTCCACGAGACCTTCCACTTATGACATCATATCGCAGTCAAAAAGGTAAGTTTTCTAATGTTTAAATAAGTTTTTCAATGTTTTTATTTAACACTTTCTGTACTGTATGTATTATACTCTACTAACCAGTTCCTGTGGAAATTCCACGATTTAGATTTGACTAATTTGAAATTATTATAGAGATAAATGCATTAAAGATTTACGACGAATTATTGGGTTTTAATTGACTACTTTTCATTAATATATACAGAACTGCCATTCTGCATTTTATCTACCGATAACATGGCCCAGGAAGTACCCGTGAAAATACCTTGATTTAAAAGTGACAAAATTAAGAATCTACGAAGTAAATATATTTTTCAATTTTACCCTTTGTACCATCAAAATGTGAATATTTTCCATGAATATATACAGAACTTCCATTCTGTGTTTCATCTACTGATAGCATGGCCGTGTAAGACAAGAAAATTAATCACGAAAAAAATTGAGTTTTATTTTAGTGATCCGGTGCCTTTGGTATCCACCATACAATGCTTGTAATACATGCATACACGTTCTGATTTCAGTTCAAGAATTTTTCTTCAGTAATAGATAGGAAGTAATGGAACGGACACACACAGATACAGAGACAGGGACACAAAGATGGAAATACATTGTAGATTTCTCATTTAAAAACATACGTATAGGTTATATGTCATATGTTCATTGATCTCGGGCACAGCTAATCTTTGTTTCCCATAACCTCAGTAGTCTGGCATCTCCCCGCCCTCCTACCCCCATCCAGCCACACCACACCCACCACACCCACCACAGCCAGGGGCAGACACACGTCTGCTGGGACGCTATTGATTGAGGGTCCGAGGGGTAGGT
>VCRD01001594.1:101090-115303 GCA_006783055.1 Trinorchestia longiramus | reverse complement strand
GGTAGGTAGGATACGATGCGAGGGGTAGGTAGGATACGATGTGAGGGGTAGGTAGGATACGATGTGAGGGGTAGGTAGGATACGATGTGAAGGGTAGGTAGGATACGATGTGAGGGGTAGGTAGGATACGAACAGTGAAGGGAAATTTTCAGTACGGAGGTTGTAGTATTTTAGATGAAGCTTTAAAACTTCGAAAAATTTCTTGTCAACATTTTATACTAAAAGCCGTTGTATTTCGCTGTTTAATAATACACAGTTGTTCACACCTCACTTAGAACATGCAGTGCAACTCTGGTCTCCTACCCTACGAAGTGATATTAATAAAATGAAAAAAATCAGCTTAAAACAACGAAGATGATTTCAGAACTCCGCAATCTTAGCTACGAAAGACGTCTTCAACGACTTGAACTTATCTCCCTAGAACAAATTAGAGTGCGAGGACAACTTATTGAGACCTTTAAGTAACTCAACGGCCGTAACAATGTTACCCTGGAAGGGCTAATTGAAAGGGACGGTAACATACGAACCAGAAATAACAGCTAAAAACTATTACTTACAAACTTCAAGACATCCCAAGCTATGAACTTCTTTCCCGTTAAAATTGTCGCAACTTGGAACCCGCTGCCCAAAAACATAGTTTCTGCTAGCACCGTGAACACATTCAAAAATCGTCTAAACAAATATTGGATTACGTTCGTAATCACCCAGTATTATTATAACGTAATAACTAAATGTCCCTAACTCCTAGGGACATTGTATGATTGAGATAAATGCGCGTGACTGAAATGCCTGTGCCTGAGTGAAATGCGTGTACATGACTGAATTGACTTACGTGATTAAGGTGTAGGTGCATGATTGATAGATTTACTTTAGACGGCATGGGACTTGGGTATCGACCCAAGAATGGGTCAAACGGCTCGTTTGTATTGCGGTATTCTATTTTTTCTATTCTGTTGCTTGCTTGCTTGGTTCGTCTCTCTGTGACGTTCTTAAGGATTTAGATAGGAGGAAATTCGGTAGGGTATACATGTATTGTAAGCATTGTATTGTGGATACCAAAGGCACATCCTTCAATGTGGAAACTCCTTCGCAAAGCCCGCGTCCACTGGCAAATCAAACGAACAAATTCAGTAAAAAAACACGGGAATTTACCCGTGTGGGTTCCACTAGTGTTTATATATATCTTGGTTTGTTGTCACGCAACAGGAAAAATAGGCAAAAATTTACATATATGAAATTTTGGATTTTTGAAAATTGAATTATTTTACGGACATTTGCGTAGCAAGCATACAATTTTGCAAATCATTAGACTGTTTCCATTCTTACTACACGTAATTTAAGCTTTATATCGTGAATAGAACCGACTGCAGATTACTGCAAAACACGTTATTTTTACCGTTATTATCCTTGCCTTCCCGTAAGGAAGCTGTTTCAGAAAAGCGGTGTTGACTGACAAATGAATAAAAGCGAAGGGAAAAAAGAAACTTATCCCCCAAAAACGACAAGATGCAGTGAATTCATTAAAAAACACAGGACATTTCTGAAGCACACGCCTACTAGTTGTATTGTCAAACAGAATTATCAAGTTGCTTATCACCTAAAATACGTATAATACCTACCACGTTAGAATTTACGAGTGTCACCAATAACTACCTCTTAAATCTTATTTGAAAAAGTGAAGTTTCATTTGCTTCACCATGTATCTTTAACGTTCATTGCGTGATGTGAATGTTTACGTATACCCGTAGGTACTGCTGTTATATCATCTACTATGCGTAGAATACCTACAACTTAAGGATTTTATAATAAGGCATCTTTAAAAATCAATGCTGGTACATTTCTTATGTAACAATGTTATTGGAAATATACGTTTATTTTTCCCTTGGAAGTGTGGCTGTACATCGTGCCCTCACCAGGTAATAGTTCTCACAGACAGTGTATTTGTGAGAAACAAGCACATAAAAATAACACAACAAATGTTTGTTCCTCATGTCTTTGGGACATGAAATGTGTAACACTGAATTTCAAAGTATGTTATTCATAGGATTCTGAAATGTTACAAATGCAGTGGTTGGTTATACAGAGTGTCCATTAAGTCTCTTATAAAAATTTCTCATAAAGTCTCAACAGCATCTCTTTCACAAACAGCATCCCTGAAACACACAAATGCAAAATGTGACTAAAAACTTTAATAAACACTGAATACAATAAACTAAAGCTGAATAAAATATCTTATCAATTGCATTTGTAATACATTTTTAAAACGGTAAAGAGACTTTATGGACACCCTACAGAGACGAAGGTGTTGTTTGCACAGTGGCGTGTAATAAATGAGATACAAGTATGAGTAATGTTATCATGTCACACTATGACCACAATGATGACTTTTTTTAATATTAATGCTCAAAAATGCACCAATATTCTGTGAGAAAATGTTCGAAATAAATTTATAAAATACTGCGTAGGGCGCGCACAGAATCGTCAATCATGGCGGCAGTTTTATTAAAATTATATGAAGAAATGTTTAGAAGTTTTTTGTTTGTTTAATTAAAGATCACGGTCAGACGAGAGAAAATTTTTTCACCTGATGCTGCAACTCAAAATTTTAGGCGTTTCTACTTTTATCGTCTTTTTTCTGCCAAATCGAAATTAAAAACTTTGACGCCCCAACCAAAAAAAAATTGGGAGAGATTTTGCTCAATTTGAGTATAATTAACGAACAATTTTTCTTTATTTATGCGGAAATCAGAATCTTCCCTTGTTTACAATACAATTTGTACGCATTGTGCATCAACGTAGAGGATGCAACAAAAAGATATGACGCATTTGTAGATTTCATGACAGCAAACAACAAAAATGGGCCAAGGCACACTCCTTAACTGATAAAATAACAATAAAGTCACACTTCAACACTAACAAACATTTTTAGTATATTTTTTCTATTTCACTTTTGAAAAAACTCCCCCTGTGTGAAATTGTTTTATCGCACAGTAGAGATAGAATAGAATAAGGCAAAGGAACGAGCCGTTTGGCCCATTCTTGGGTCGATACCTAAGTCCCATGTCGTCTAAAGTAAAGGCATCAATCATGCACGTACGCCTTAACCATGTAAATCAATTCAGTCACGTACATGCATTTCACTCACCCACATGCATTTCAGTCACGCACAGGCATTTCAGTCACGCACATTTATTACAATTAAACACAATCATACACACTCATACTGGCGATGGAGTTACTTACCCCAGAACATGGCGCAGGTAGCAGTAGATAAGGCAGTCGCTTTAGGCCTTGTTCACCAGGTGGCTTCATTTTTACGACCTTCGTTCACAAACGCAAAACAACGTCAAGTTTACACTGGAGAAACGTGAATTCTTTTCATTGTCATTCTTAAGAATATTTCTCAGAAATACATACACATTTAATACTTTTTAACAATACTTCACTCACACACACAGTCAATGAAAAACCAATTCTGACAAATGGGAGACCAACATTTTTCAGCAAAATATAGGCCTATCACCGCACAGTTTCAAAAGTAATACTTTTCATCGTATTTTTGTGAGTGAACATGGAATCACAGTGTACAAACTTTCTTGTTTACAATTTTATACAATTGATTGAAGAAATATACGAGTATGTTGCTCAGTTATCCTTAAATTCACAGGCTTATAATGATTTTATCTGGGATTTAAATTGGATACCAATTTTTACTCTTTTCGAGAACTTTTTTGATTAGGGTGCATCTTCGTTTGAGCTCGGCAGGTCATGAGCGTCAAAAAATCCAAATTTCAGATAAGAAATTGATATTCGTGTGTCACAAGGAAATGACTAAAGTAAACCTAGAGAAGAAAATATAATCCAAATGATATGAATGAGCTTACTCTTCACTTTTAAAGGACCCTCCAGACTCACCGAGGAATTCAAACGAAATATAGGATGTACTAAAATCTTACATCTCACGTGTGGGATTCTCCAAACAGACAACATAATTTTTGAACGAAAAGAAAGAACAGTAATTGACACGAACATTAGGTTACTATAAATACACACGAGCATTAAATTATTAAATGCCACCTGATAAGCCCCGAAACAAAGAGGCTGTCTCACACGATACCATAATGAATTGTATGTATTTAATTTTGTTAGCAATCGAGTAGAAAAATTTGTTTCTGTGTACCTATTGTACGTACCAATCTGATGAAAAACAAAATAAGTATATGAGTTTCTTAATTCGAAAGTAGCAGCTTTTTAGCTCTACTTGGAAGATAGTAAACTAGTTTGCTGTTATGCATTAAGTACTTCAGTGAAAGGTACTGGGTTGTTTATATTTTATCACTATGCCAGGTTTTGCAATGGGCAGGTATGAACAGATTTTTCAGACGGAAACTGTTGTCTTAATGGTTTGATAATATGCTATTATCTAATTTTATCGGCGTACATCTTTTTAACTATGAGGTTACAAAATTAAGATGCAAATGTTGTGCAGTATACTCGTGCACACCGACAATTCTTGTTTCATGAACATGGTTATCTATATTTTGAAAAACGGTTTGTTATTATTCGACGTGATTGTTTTTCATTTATTTGCAGTTGTGAAGCAAAAGTCTTTATCGTAGTTAATTGTTGTACGCTAGCGCTTTTACTACGCTTATTGTCAATCGTGTTTCCAGAAGCTTTTTTGCATGGCTTCGAAAATGGCTCAAGCTGGAACAACGCGATTATATCAATAAAAACACTTTAAATTGTATGCTTGTGATCCACAATCGCGTGCTGTACCATACATGCCGTGACCTCGTCATGGAAACAGCTGATAGGTTGCCTTTGTTGTGCGTTGATCAACTAAAGTGTTGACTACGCATTTAAGTCAATACTTCGATGATGATATCGAGCTTTTATGCATGTACACTTCAGCGGTTATGTGAAAAAAATCAATTTAGATTCCAAAAGCGTAGTTCTTAAAAGACTTGAATATTAAAGTACGCACTGTCATTAAGATTAAGCTGCTCTTACGCAAGTAGTGACATCAAGTGTGGGGGCTGTAAGGTGAAGGCTGGAAGATTCATTTCAAATATCTCAGCACGGTTGATGATGCAATAGCTTTGTAATTGCTAGTAGCTTTGACATGAGTAATATCTGGAGCTTTGTCATATATGTATGTAAATAACGAAGAGTTCAAGGTTTCAATTTCACTCAAAGTTTGCTCTATTGAATGTAATTGCTTCAAGGACAACTTTTAAGAACTGTTACTTTAGATGCTCTAAGTCTGAATCTGGACAAGCCATATTATATAGTGCCTGAGTCCAGAAACTAAAGAGTCATATTTTATCCAGAACCTAAAAAGTCAATTTCTCAGGTAGTCATGACAAAATGCTTGTCAAAATACTCTGTATAATATCAAATGGGAAGCTATCTTATAAGTTAGTTGTGTATTATTGTATGTATTTTATTTTCAGCTACTAATAGTGCTGATCATGTTTCTTTGAAGCATTTGAAATATTGTGGAGTCTGACTGAGATGTTTGGTCTCCCTGAGAACATCTGTGCTTCTGTTTGGTTGTTTTTTTAATTTCACTCAGAATCAAGTGCTGAATTTTTAATCTCAAGGGAAGAATATATTCAAATATATACACTGGTTAATGCTATATCAATATTTTTAACAGGTCTTCATTTTTTGTATTATCTTGAGTTACAGATATATAATAATATTCTTATAGACCATGCAAGAATTAGAATGTATAACAACTTTGAAAATTTTGATTGTGGGAGAGAGTGGTGTTGGGAAATCAAGGTGAGTTGTTGAAGTAACAAAACTGTTACTTCTAGAATAAAAAAGAAGTTCTAGAACCAATTATCCTGGTACTGCTCTAAATATATTTACATGTGGGAAAATGGCACCTTGCTTTGTATTTAGTTCATATTGAAGTTGAAGCTACAGCAGGAAATCCTTCAAAACCATGCATTTATGAGTCTCCTTCATTTTTATTGCTCAAGACTGGTATGAAAAATGGTCTGCTTTTGCTTCAGCAATAGCACAAAAAGTCATTAGAGTTCAGTTTCTATTTTACTTTATATATAGCATTTATGAAGCATTTCTTATTGGTATTATCTGATTTACTATTACAGGTTTCTTGTGTTGAGAATCATCCAATGGTTGAAGTATTCAGGTTTGATTTTCCACATTTTGATTAATAATATGACAGATAAATATTGCACATGAGTGTTTTCCTCTGCCATCTCATTTATTATTAAGCACCTGTATATTTGTTCTTAATCCTTTCTATCCAGCTTCTGCTTTCTATTGGAACATGCATGTTCCAACAGGATCAAAAGGGTTAATAGATTGAATTTAGATGCCTTTCCTGTAAATATACCATCTTTTCCAGTTTACTTCTCCGCTTCACTGACGACACGTTTGACCCGGAGCAGAGTGCCACCATTGGAGTGGATTTCAAAGTCAAGACTTTCACAGTTGAAGGCAACTGCACCAAACTGGCAATATGGGTAAATTGAAACCAAGCCTAGACATATCTAGGCAAATATATAAGTGTATAAACATATAAAGTATACAGGGTGTCCATAAAGTCTCTTATAAAAGTCTCTCACAAAGCCTCAACTGCACCTCTTTCACAAACAGGATCACTGAAACACACAAATGCAAAATGTGATTGAAAACTTTCATAATCACTCAATACAATAGAACAAAGCTGAAGAAATATCTTATCAGTTGCATTTGTAATAGATTCTTGAAATGGTAAAGAGACTTTATGGACACACTTCATGTGTGATATGGACACTTTTCATGTGTGCTGTGTTAACTGATAGTAACAAGACTGCCTCTTAATACTGTGCATCACTGCTGAAGTTCCTTTTATTGGTGCTGTTACATCAGGAATATTCTGATAATATGTAAACTATTTTTAGATGCATGCCTGTTTTTGAGGGCTTTTTGCATCTGCTATACTCTAGAAGTGAAAATATGGTGCTCTGTATGATACTCTTGTTCTAGTAAAAGGCACTTTTACTTTTATCATAAACTTTCTGTTGTCAGCCATATTGGATCACAAATTCTGAAGCAGAGCTTTTCATGGCTACTACAAATGTTTCCATGTACTGATTTGGCTGCATGTGAAGAGAAGACAACTTTGAGAGACTTGCATATAATTGAATGAGTAGGAATAATGCTCTATGTAACTTTTGAAATATTTATATAGGTTATTGTCTTCATGACATCCCTGACATTCTTGTGCAGTTGGGATGTAGGATCTTAATCTCTAGTAACTAATGCATAATAATTGAAGTAGAAACTATGGATGTGGTGACTCTCAGTAAGCCTGGACTCTGCCTGTGCTCTCTCCATAATTCTCAGCTGTGATAGAAAGTGATCTGTTACTAGTTCAGCAGCACGGGCTGTGAAACATGCATGGCTTAGAAAGAACTTGGACTCGTCATTATTTTAGCCGCTTTTCAAGAGAGTGGCTTATGCCATTGTTCAAAAACATTGCATATTAATATTTCTCTACTGTCCTCTTCCTCTATGTGTTTTCAAAACTAGGTGATTGTTGTAGGTTCTTCGGTACAAAGACTACCAACTGTGAGAACTAATACCTTAATTTGGTCCAGTAACTAGAGTACAACTGTGGGGTGCTGTTACTTTCACTACATTGACTAACACAAAGTAATTCATATTCTGTACAGTACAGGGAAATGAGACTCGATCTTGTATCATTTTATTCCTACAGGACACAGCTGGACAGGAGCGGTTCCGTACCTTAACACCGAGCTACTACAGAGGAGGTCAGGGCGTGATCATGGTGTACGATGTGACTAACAGACACACCTTCTCCAAGCTCGACATGTGGCTCTCTGAAGTAGATACCTATGCTACGAAACCCAATCTCGTCAGAATGCTCGTCGGGAACAAAATAGACAAGGTATGTTAATGTCAGGTGTCAATTGGCGGAACGAATCGCTCGAGCGCAAGCTATTCTGAGAGTAGTGCATTGTGCTTCATAACATGTGCTTCAAAAAGTTGTCTTTAGCTCCCACCGCCAAGTGAAGCAATGTTTCACAGGAGTATAATCAGAACTTGATTTTGTAGTAAGGCTCTGTAGCTTGGTTTGTTCACTGTCGTGGTGGTTGACAACGTATCGTGCCAACGACTTTCCTCTCGACTTTCGCTTTCATGTGCTAAGGAAAGTGTCTTTTCCCTCAGTGAGTCAGTTCCTAGATTTTAAATTTATGAGCAGTTTTTTGCGACTGGGGGTGTTTGGTTGGGGAATAAATATTTTAAAATATTAAGAATAATAAATAGTTCACGATCACAAAATATTATACCTTGTAAATAGTATCTTAGTACTCACTATTAACCATCAGGCTTGCTATTCTTAAATCATTATGAGCGAATATTAGATCATTCAGATGTTCACCCCAAAAAGCTGTCATGCTCATTGATAAGCAAAATAGAAATAGAAAAAAACAAACTTGTTCGTATCAGAGCATAAAGAGTGAATTGGAAGGGTTTTTGAATATGAACAAGTGCTTGCACAGGAAATGATAGCGAAGGAAGTGGTGTAAAATAATGTTATGAATGATATAAAATAGTAAAATGAATGATGTAAAATACTACGATAAAATAGTAGGATGAATAGCGGAAGGTAATTATGTAAAGTAATAGGATGAATGACATTTAAAGTGATGTAAAATTGCAAGATGAATGATGTAAGTGGAGGCTATGAAAAATGATCTATTGAACGACTAAATGAAATGGTATACAATGATTTGAATAGTGTAAGACAAAGTAAAACATTAGGTTGTTACAAAAATAATGGCTGACTTTAGAAGCATGCGTTGGCCTTCGAGCGGCCATTATTTTTGTAACAACCTAATAATACCATGACTGATGCGAGCGAGCAAAACAGTGCAGTGATCACTATCCTGTTGACACCTCCAGCCTGGACGTGAGGTTAGTAGGGACGAAGGGCTGACATTCGCCCGCCGCCACGCTATGCTCTTCATTGAGGCATCTGCCAAAACGCAAGATGGTGTCCAGTGTGCCTTCGAGGAGCTTGTGCAAAAGGTGCGTGTGTGGCTTCTTTTCCTGCATTGTTATTCCTTTTATCAGCCTACCACCAGCTTAGTCGGTAGCACCACCAGCTAGGCCGACTGGTGAGCGAACCCGCTTGTGATGCGAAAAGAACCAGGTTCGAGGAGCGCTGCCGCCGTGGTCTGTTGTGCTTGACCATTGGTGGCTAGAATTACGGCATAGAACTTCGGTACCGACCCAAGAATGGGCCAAAACACTCGTTCCTATCGCCTCATTCTATTCTACTTACTAGCATGTATGCATACATTCCAGCCTAGATCTAGCGTACCGACCTTTATTTTTGGCTTGTCTTAAAAGGCACGGTTGTTGAGAGCCTCGGGAGCTTTGCGATAGATTTCCGTTTGGTATTTTTGCGCTAACTTGAAGTATGTTGTTGTTGTTATTCGGAGCTTTCTTGCTGGTATTATTGAGACAGTTATCCAGCTGGTGTGCGCAAGGTCGTAATTTTGTTACTCGAAACAATTCAATTTTTCAATCAAAAAATAGTCCCGCTAATTATTGTGGTTGCAGTGGTTAAACATGAAATGAAATAATAATGATATATCCCACCAATGTTTCTTATTGTGTACTTTATTTCAACATTTTTTTATCAAGTCATTAGACTCAAGCTGACTTGTCAAACCGAATGACGTTGAATAACAGTGGATTTTATTTCATTTCGAGCTGAACTTTTCCAGATTCTACAAACACCAGGGCTGTGGGAGGTGGATCAAAGAGGCCATGCTGGGGGAGGCTTCTCTGTGTCCAGAGAAGACACTGTTGCCCAGCCCTCCTCATGTGGTTACTGCAGCGTTGTGTAGCAGCCGTGTTACTGCAGCGTTGTGTAGCAGCCGTGTTACTGCAGCGTTGTGTAGCAGCCGTGTTACTGCAGCGTTGTGTAGCAGCCGTGTTACTGCAGCGTTGTGTAGCAGCCGTGTTACTGCAGCGTTGTGTAGCAGCCGTGTTGTATTGCCAGTTCGTGTTTTAAGTTGTGCTCTTATGCAGACACATTTCGAGGACCGAACAGGAGTGTATATTCAGTTAATTATCTGTGCTGGTATAACTTTTTAAGCCGCTGGGACGCGTGGTATGTGAGGCAGAAGTTTATGTACACATACATGATCTAACAGCTCAACTCTGGCGAGAACTGTGTGCTGCTGAACCTGTTCCTGCAACTTGCATTGACGTAAATGAACATCTGCTTGAGATCCAATGCTGGCTGTCAGCGTAAGTATTTAAGCAGCGTTATTGAGCACACCGTCTGCTGCTGTTGTTATGGTGACTGCTATCGGCTGGTGTGTTTCTCCACGATTGTGTATCCTGGAAAGGAAAATGTCTCGGTCTTTTCTGAGACTTTGGAATTTGAGCTGAGACTTTCCATTGGAACTCCATACGTAACATTATTTCACGGATTTTTGATAGTTCAATTTCTTGGTGTTGTCAACGGTGGATATCGTCTCCAAAACTTCATGGTGGTTCAGGAAAAGTTGACTGTTGGAGTCAAAGCTGGATTCTGGTGCCATATTCTTTGCCCTTCAGAATGTGATAGCAGATTCCTGAGTTGACGCTGCGTATTACTAAAGGGTCCAACTATGACTCCTGAAGAAGCTATTTTTGATAAGGGTGGAAGCGTATTTGTAATTTGACTTACTTTTACATCCTAAAATAGTCGTGTATTTCCTATTGATAATTATTGGCGAAGTTTTAACTTATGTATGTATTAATGATGTTTTCTCTATGAGCGTTATCAAGTGATTTTTGCAAAAAGTAATATAACTAACAACGTGTGCTATGTAATTTAAATTATTTCGCTTATCAGAATGAATAGAACCCGGTGCTTCCGAAATGAATTCGGGAGAGTTAGCTAATGGTGAGTTACAAGAACTTCATATGAAAAGCTAATTAATCTGTATCTATGGCTTACTTTAAAAAACCAACACCTTTCGAATACGAGACTTTATTGTTCTTTCGATGAAAAAGCTCGTGTAATTATCATTATTATTCATAATTATCATTATCTTCTAAAGATCAACCTAAAATAATGTAAATGCAGGCTAATACGTAACGTAATGAGGCTGCAGTTTATCAGCTGTTTCATAAAACTGGCGTTTAATTTTACGATATTTTATTGTACTAAATTATAACATCTGGTGAAGGTCCGTTTGTGATGACGAAGTAACTCATTTAGTTGTCTTGAAGAAAACAAAGAAATTTTTTCTATGATTCAGTTCTCGAAAATTTTATTTCGTGGGTTGTGCGCAAACTGTTCTTCATTACCAGTGTTGGTCTCTAGCATATCTGAAACTTGGAATCTTTGGGATGAAGAATTGACGCATATACTCCGGAATCAAGAGTTAAATCTGTGGACTCGATGAGTTATGTCTGAGAATAGAATGAAAGTACAATATCTAGATGGCAGGAAAATTATTTCATTGACCCTGCTTCAGAAATTGCCGGAGTTTCGAACACTACATGATTAGGGTAATTCAAAAAGTTTTTGGGATTTAGGGGATTGATTACCTCAGATTTACTCTGTTTTCTCAATGTCTCAAAAGTGTCTTGGTAAGAGAAAGATAATGGAATATTGCTCAATCCCTCCATTTGTTAATCTTTCTTTCACTGGAATTTTTTAGCTCATTTGTGATGGCGAGCATTATTGTCTTAGTGTGATCAGTACGTGGCACTAATTCTGGATTTCGTACACGATTGTTAGTGCCCTAGAGACCAAGATGCACTGCCTCGACCCTTGCGCTACCGTTAGGTTAATATGGTCCAAACGAACTTTAAAAATCATTCCCTCTAGTCCCATATTCTAAATGTTTCGTTCAAAATTACGGTAAAATTGCATAGAGATTAGTAAAGATAAGTGGTAATTTACGCAATATTTTGATCAGTATGAAAATAATTTGGTCGTGAAAGGGTTAAAGGTGAAGAACTGCGTAGTAACCGTTCAGTTCAGTTTGTAAACTCCTAATTAGTATTAGGAGTTTATATTGATTTGTGGGTTCAGCTTAATTCGAGGCAAGTTTGGCCGGGTCCGTTATTTCCATCTGCACTTTTTGCACTGGCGCGCACACACACCTAGCATTATCATGATAAAGCCATAAGACTTCAAATGAGAAGCCTTTTTGGATATACTGATTTGGAACTGAGAAGCCTTTTTGGATACACCAATTTGGAACTGAGATGCCTTTTTGGATACACCAATTTGGAACTGAGAAGCCTTTTTGGATATACCAATTTGGAACTGAGAAGCCTTTTTGGATATACCAATTTGGAACTGAGAAGCCTTTTTGGATATACTGATTTGGAACTGAGAAGCCTTTTTGGATACACCAATTTGGAACTGAGAAGCCTTTTTGGATATACAAATTTTAAAACCTCAACTTTCTGTTCTGCATGTACCGCTCTTGTGTACAGAAACTACACGACACAAATGAGCCATCAGAGCTCGGCCGTGTGATAGAAGATTCTCTCCACCAAGAGGATTTAGAAACATTTGATAAAAAAAACTGGGCTAGCTAGCATGCGGTAGCAATTCATTTAACGCTAAGAACTTCATGGAACTTCTATAGTAACTACTTTTAAAGCGGATCCTGTACTGCGAAAATAAAATTTTTCATAGTAACTTCTTTTAAAACGGATACTGTACTACTAAAATAAATTTTTTATCCCCTTTACGTCACGACTTTAGTATGACAAGCTCTTTCCTGTGGATGATAACTACTGTATTGCAGTAATCTATTTTGAACTTGTGAGTTATCCCCTAAATTTTTAGACTTTGTTGATGGCAAGCAGGTGTCAGTAACACGCAGGGAAGATGAAGAGATTGAGTGTGGGATCCAAATGTGATTTCGCTGGCCTGTAATCAAATAAAATCGTGCCCCGTGAATGTTGGTGTGGCTGCTTGAAGTTCTGTTGATGTTCATCTATGCACTTGAGTGATGAGAGCTCTAAAATCACACATGAACCTTCTTCACTAGTCTGTTAGATGAAAGAATTGTGACCAATTGTTTCCAGGTCGTTGAATGTTTTTAATATTCTTCAGTATTCCTCGCGTCTGTATTACTGAGAATGAGAGACGATAATTATTAATTATTATCGCAGTCTTTCAATAAGACAGTTCTCCTTGGATGAGGGATTAGGGCCGACAACTCTGAAGTAGGGTAATGAGTTGGATAACATTCTGATGTCATTTCCGTCGACGGTCGTTTGTGAAGTCTTTGAAAATGTACAGTCTCCTCACAAGTTTGTTTAAGAATAGCGTAATTTGTTAATTGAAAATGAACTGTTGTTCCGAACTTACAACTTTTCTTACATGCCTATCTGCACGTGTAGATGTCTCAAGATTTTTTTTCGTTATTTTGTAGGTCAAGTTCGCGCTGCAATATATTCCTGTTCGATGTGGAACTCAATTTTCGTTAACAAAAATTGGTACGTTCCGCAGTACACTCTGCATACTTTTTGCATCAACGAGAGACTCATAATTTAACTTCAAAATCACCTTGTGCGGGCAGTGATTAACCAGAGGACAACTGGTAGAGTGATTTGGTCGCTCATTGGCGGAGTGAAATCAGGTAGTGGAACTGTGATAGTCAGGAACTTGCAACAAAACACCTTACAAAACCAACAGACACACTTCAGACTTAGCTGGAAGTGCCGGCTCTTCATTTTTCCCTTTTCTCCTCGTATCTTCTTTCTTTACTTATTTCCACTTCTCGATCTGTTTTCTCCTACTATACTTTACCCCTTCCGCTCAAAGGCTTTCCAATCACTGAACGATGCTTGGTGGCAGAGATAAGTGTTGTAGTTACTATGCAATGCCAGCTATACGGAGGGCTTTACGCGGCTCATTGCAAGTGAAACAGTCCCGTTTATAGGTGAAGTTCTTTGATTGCAGGTCGTTTTGTTTTTTCCTTCTCCTGTAGGAAGACTGATTCATTGCACTACTAGGTCATGTTTAATGCTTGGTGGTACAGAAAGCACACCACTTTTTAAAATTAAGTTCATGCGCTGCTCAGCAGCTGAAAATTTGTACCACCATCATAAATGTAAGGGAATATCCCTATGAATCTAGAAATTTTTGAACATGTTACACATTTCTTGCCATCAAGAGTATGCGCCTGAAA
>VCRD01001594.1:55494-100820 GCA_006783055.1 Trinorchestia longiramus | reverse complement strand
AATAAGGAGTTGACATCGTGCATCATCTCTTTTTTATGGATGTAAAAGAATATCAATGAGAATGCTCAATAATACAGTTGTTCGCTTGATAAAAGATGTGCGTAGTTCTTGAAGATCTAAACTAGGAAACGAAGGAAAGGTTTGATCTATCTAGCAAGGTGGGTTGAATTTGTAGTTTTTTTCGTGTTTTTTGTTATTATAGAGCAGAAAACTCGAACTGGTAGTCCCATGTTATTAGTAAGTTGATTATTTGTCTCTTACTCGTTTTTCTGACGTTCAGGTTTGCTTCAGTACTATTAACTGTGCATTTTGTTTTCTATTCTTCAAATGTAACGTAATAATTAGTTTTTGTAAGATTACATTAACAAGTCTGAGTTTTAAACAAATATTAGTCTGATAAATGTATAGAAAATGATTTTTGTAAAGGCATCAGTTTTTGTTCTTACAATATTTTTTTTCATGTATACCCTGTATATTATTATTCTAAGTAAAACTTGAAGTTTTTCTCTTTCTCTTATGGGGTAGTTCTTAACCTTTTTGGTTCAATTTCCGTCTTTATCCTATTAGGGTCAGTAGATGGTTCCGACTTCCTTGTACGCAATTTCTTTTTTTTCATTCTTTTGATCGGTCGCTCTCGTTTAGATTCAAAGTGTGCTATCCTTCTGCCCCACGACCGGTGAGAGACTAAACAGTGCAGCCGAGTAGAATAGAATAGAATTAGGCTATAGGAACGAACCTTCTGGCCCATTCATGGGTCGGATAATTATTTCGATAATTATTCGGTTGTATACCCAAGTCCCATGCCGTATTTCTAGCCGCGTCAACCATGTCGGCAGTGGGATTCGAACCCGGGTCTTTCCGCTCGCAAGCAGATTCGCTCACCAGTCGACCAAGCTGGTGATATTGCTGGTCGACCAAGCTGGTGATATTATTAACCTTGTGACATTGAAACTTAGATTTGTGATATTTGTTCATTCTTCATTACAGACACTGTATTTTTTACCCGTCAAGCCTGACCTCTTCGGCGGCTCCTTTACCCGTGTCAGTTCAGCATAGATTAGATGGCATAGGTTAGATAGACTAGGAAGTTAGGTAGTTATCATCATAGGTTAGGTAGAATGGGAAGCTTGATGGACTGCTATTGTATAATTCGTCACATGTTTAACACGTTTGTTGCGATTGCCTGATTGGTGTAAAACTTCACTTTGTACGCATAGTCACTAGAAGGATCTAAAAAAATTACAGAACCTAACGTAAGTGACCCACCGGTGGGTTGCATCGCAACAAACGTGTTAGTAAAACCATTCCCTGATAGGACCCGTAGGGCAAGAACTTATGCCCTTACAATATGGACCAAGGTATTTTTTGACTGAACAATATTTTCTGTAAATTATCACTTGGATAATGTGCAACAGTGTTTTTTTTGCGTAATTTCACTTAACAGTTAAACGAAAGATTTAGGTTTTACGATTAAAATGATTTATTTCTGATGTACTTCAAGAACGACAGTGGTCATTATAGAGTTAACACCAAATGAGAGGTACTCCTAGACCTCTCGTTACCTAGCGAGTGAAAGAAGGTGCAAGTTTCGTCGTGAAATCAGTCTTCGTCTATGTTGGAAGTCGGCGCTTGCAAAGGCCGTACAGCACAACACATGGCTGGGCTTCGATTTTAGCCCTTTCGGTACCATGATGCAAATATCAGAACCTTTTCAACATATTTAACATCAAATTTTAGAAAAGATGCTTTGTGATGTTTTACGGCACTGCATTGTCCTGATCAAACTGTAGCTTGCACTGCCCTACCAGCGTTTGCACAGACACACGTGTTGCTCTGCATCTTAATAGGCGAAAAATGACTGCGGCTACCAGAGACGCTGTCGGGACCGAAAGGGTTAAGGTAAGAAAAGCAATGTTATGCTGCTTTATTTCCTGGGTAAATTAATGGGAGTATATTTTCTCTACAGATTGTAGGATTTATGAAACTGACAGAGAAATGTTTTTGCAAGTTCGTGTCCGAAAAGCTCGTGGGGGAATTATCTTCTTCATCCGACAAATACTTAAGTCCTTTCGCATCCCGTCTATCACGCACTGCGTCACTTGACTTGTTAACACGTTGACTCCGAAGTGGTACGTATGTGTACCACTTAGGTTAGGTTCTGTAATTTTTCAGATCTTTCTAGTGACTGTGCGTACAAAGTGAAGTTTTACACCAATCAGGCAATCGGAGGCAACGTGTTAAAATCAATGTTTTTGCTTTATGAGTGACGCGTTTGTTCAGGATGAGGGTAATGGAGTACAAATTGACCGGGCCTGACGTTTCATCACTCAAATACCTAGAGCCAACGATGAATCTCAACTTTAACACGTTTGTTGCGATTGCCTGATTGGTGTAGAACTTCACTTTGTACGCATAGTCACTAGAAAGATCTGAAAAATTACAGAACCTAACCTAAGTGACCCACCGGTGGGTCGCATCGCAACAAACGTGTTAAGTGATTACACGGGCTTAGATGTCATATTTAACATGAGACAAATATGCTCTAAAAATAAGGCTTTGCCGGAATTAAGAAATGACAAAATTTCTGATTGACTTTTGGTTGTTGAAGGAAGGTTTCAGTGAAGAGATACAAAAGAATGAAAAACACTGAGCAAATAAAGCACCCATTCAACATACGTGGCCGACTCTAGGATTATCCATTACTTTTATATTTTACGTTGAATTGAAAGTACAAGTTTTGGGTGATTTATTTTCAAACAGTTCTGGTTTAAATCTCCCTTTAGTTTTTCTTAAGTTTAGTGGTCGATTGAACGCTTCTGTGAGCAGCATTTTTTTTTCATTGGGACCCACCTTTTCATCTGAGTTTGATTTTCATGTTCGCTGCCCAGCTACAGATGACGCTTCGTAGTCCCTGCGATATTTACGCTTATTACTTCTATAAAATGACGTCAAATCTTCTGCTGCAGTTCGTATAGTTGATATCTACCTGAATTACCGATTAATGCATTCATAAGGTCATCCGTGTCACCGTGGTATATTTCAGGTACCATATCTCCAAACTCGAGAATCAGTTCACACAATACAAAAGTGCACATTGAACACAAGAAAAAAATGCTTGTAAAATTGAGTCTGCTTGCACACGTATAAGTTTCCCCCAAATTACAAAAGCGCATGAGGAAATGTTTAACACTTTCCTGCGAAGTGACCCACCGGTGGGTCACTCAAGTTAGGTTCTGTAATTTTTGAAAGCTTTCTAGTGACTGCGTGTACAAAGTAAAGATATGCACCGGCTAGACAATCGCAGGAAACGTGTTAAGAGACCGTGTAATTCCTATCGCTGCAATGACCGTCATTCTGTTGATTCACCCAAGAAAACACAGATGACTTTGTACTGTGTTCTCTCTTCAGCTCTTCGACTATAATAGAACCCTGTAATTGACCTCTTCTCTTTCACGACGCAACAGTTGGAAATTGTGCAAAACATCCGTCTCTAAAAACGTCCGACTTACGAGTAAGGATTTGTTCAGTGAATAAATAAAATATTTGCTAAGCCATTGAGAATAAAAACGTTTACTAATTGAGCAATAATGTCTATTAAATAATTTAATATTTGAACATTAGTTGCGGCTTAAAGAAACTGAAGCAATGAGAAGTAAATCATGAGGTACAAGTGACATGAGTTAATAAATAACTTACAAAAGTTTCATTCGTAAGCTAAAAAACAATTTTTTGTTAATGACAGGAACTTTCACTCTTTCAGTTGAAAATTCGTAAAAATTTTCTGTTTCATTCAAAATTCACAAATAAGTTTATTTTTTTTGTTAAAAGCTAGATGGCGCTTTACACAAATCGAGGATTATCTTGAAGTTAGTAATCGAACTTCAAGAATTTGCGATGGCATTTGCTAGGCTGTGTGGCACTGCCTTAGGTTCAGAGAGGCCTTCGAAGGTCAGTGCTTCATTGACAGCAGTTGAAAGAACAGTGCGTCAGTGGGTCAGCTTCTCTTTCAATCTCATTTCGTTCTTCTCTTGGAAGCTTTTCTGAGCTTTGGTTCAGGTTCACAGCTAGACTGGTGAGTGAAATACACCTCAGTAATTGTGTACTTAGTTCTGGTGTGTGTCGAGTTAAAGCCACCACACCCTTTGCTCTCAAAACTGGCGCCGATATTGAGCTTTCTTGTTGCATTGTGTACGCAGTTTCTTGTCCCTGCGCTTCTTTAATTTAAAGCAAACAAAATTAAATCACGAGTAAGGAATGTTAGCAGATCGATGGAAAAGTAATGAACATTTTTCAGCATTTTGAGGAACCTCCGGAATTCAACAGCAATTACGCGAGGAACGCTTGAATGCAAGTACGTGATGCCAAATTAATTGAAAACTGGAAAGGCTTTCGAACTTATTTGTATTATTTAGTAATATGTATGGGAATTTTTTATTTCAGTTCGCTAACGTGTGACAGCATGAACTAGAGATGACTACTGATACCCATAATAAAATATATTACCGAAGGTACTTTACTAGTTTTAACTAGTTATACAGTATGCAGGAAATGATAAACTCCAGAGTAGAACTATTTTTTACGATGACAGCGTCTCTACTTATCTCCATGCAATTTTGGGGGTTTGTGGAGGGGGAGAGAGAGGCTGGTGGGGGTTTTACAATCACCCTCCCCCTGCTCAACCCTCGGACCCCTGCGTCACGATAACAAAAAAAGTAAAAAGAGTACCGATGCAGACTAATCAGTTCGCCTAGTCTTTAATTAAAGAGCTTAGTGGTCGTAGATACGGGCGTGTTTTATTATAAAATATAAATTCTTATGTACATCAGTGAACAAGGGATCTCGTTCCCGAGTTTTGTGGTGGTATTACTGGCCGGGTTGCTTCGAGGTGCCAACTATTAGGTTGTTACAAAAATAATGGCCGCTCGAAAGTCTGGAAGGCTTCTGAAATCGGCCATTATTTTTGTAACACCCTAATAAGAAGCGATACCGCGTAACCCGTCGCTATACAGGGTGTTCAGTAATTATCGTTACAGCTTTTTTTTGCCCACATTTATTAATTAAATCAAGTTATACAAACCAAACTTAAATAAACATGTTAATAAACCATTAATATTTCCGATTATCTCTGATTTATTCAATATGCTTTCCATCAGCGTCGATAACCTGCTGCAAAGTTTGGAGAATGCTTGACATGTCACGAATGATTGTTTGGGGGATTTTTGCCCATTCTTCCTCAGCTTCTTCTCGATGGATTTTACCAATTTTGATGTTCGAGCTGTTCGAAGGCGACCTTACCCTGGCCTATTAGCTACCTTCCCAATCTCTTTGAATCGCTCAAGTGTTCTCCAAACCAGCATTCTGTTCACATTTAGTGATATGGTAATCTCCCTTGCTGACTTTCCTGACTTATGCAACTCTACAATTGCTATTCTACTATTCAAATTTTTAGCCATTATCTGGTAAAAAGTATCTGGTAAAAGTTTAACTTATATTGAAACATAAATAGAATAGTTGTAACGATAAGTATTGAACACCCTGTATGAGATGACGAATGAGTGCAAGTAGAGGTTATTCTCGTGCTGCTGGCTTTATAATGCACACGTAATGAGTGAGTTCGCTTACTTTGCTATTTTGAGTCTTGGAACTACTCGCCCTACTCGTTATATAGAATAGAATAGAATTAGGCTATAGGAACGAACCTTCTGGCCCATTCTTGGGTCGGATGATTACTTCGATGATTATTCGGTTGTATACCCAAGTCCCATGCCGTATTTCGTCCCATGCCGTATTTCGTCCCATGCCGTATCTTCACGAAATACAAAAGTATACATTGAACACAAGAAAAAAATACTTCTAAATTTGAGTCTGCTTGCACACGTTTAAGTTTTCCCCAAATTACAAAAGCGCATGGGGAAATGTTTAACATATTTCCAGCCAAGTGACCCACCGGTGTGTCACTCAAGTTAGGTTCTGTAATTTTTTCAAAGCTTTCTAGTGACTGTGTGTACAAAGTATTTCCTATACAGGGTGTTCAATAACGTTGTTATATCTTGCATTTAATTCCGCCATCGATTTTAACTATTCGTTATAAACAAACTATCACGTGCTGAATAAACTACAAGGTAAATTCTATGAAAAGCCCTTGTGTTTTCAAAATGCCATTCAACTAAGGAAAATATTACCGTGGAGACAGAGACGGAAGCACTGGCAGTCCTCCCATTTATACGCCTTTCGGCAGTTTGGTGGCTTCTATCCTGGTGAGCCTTCTTTTCACTGAGCTGTGTAATGCGGCTTAGAGTTGTGAAGGTGCAACCGGCTGCACATCTATAATTTAACACGTTGCCTCCGATTGCCTGATTGGTGTAAAACTTCACTTTGTACGCATAGTCACTAGAAGGATCTGAAAAAATTACAGAACCTAACCTCAGTGGTACACATACGTACCACTTCGGAGTCAACGTGTTAAATTGTCTTCTCTATCGAAGATTTTTATCAATGTTCCAGGTGAGGTCCTTCCCCCCTGCCCCCCTGGGGGCCCATGTCTGTGATATATTGAAGCCTGAGGATGTTCTTGGTCGTTTAGGGTAATCGAATTCAAACTTTACGTTCAATTTATGGTAATCGAGTTCTAACCTCGCGCTCAATTTATGGTTACCGAATTTAAGCTTTGCACTCAATTTATGGTAACCGAATTCAAACTTTACGTTCAGTTTATGGTAACTGAATTTGTTTTGCGCTCAATTGATGGTCATCGCTGAGAGGAAAGTTGCGTAGCTCACTGCTGAGTCGGCAGCGCCAGCTGAGCCAGTCTGTTGTGGGTCCCATTTTCCTAACTACAAGGTGTCCCTAAGAATGTATTCATTTTTAAAAGGCTGTAGTTTGAATACTACTGTTGCTAGGAGGATAGGACATGCGTCATTCAAAAGAGCAAGATATCAAGTTTTATTTTGTAACCAGAATACGTTGTTACCTACCTTACGAACACTTTGTAAATACCAGTAGTATTCAAACTACAGCCTTTTAAGAATGTATGCATTTTTTGTGGATACCCTGTGTAATATTCAAGGCTGGTTTGCCCTCCTACTCGCCTCTGAGGTGGTCGAGGAGATGTGCACGCAGCGTCCTGTTATTTTCATTCTTATTGTGATTTTCATTATTCATTTCGCCGCAAAATCATGGCATGTCAACACATAAACAAAGCCTTGTACTGAGCCAGCGCTACATTTTGCCTTCAACAACTTGTTCAGAAGTGAACTAACTATAATAACTAATTTTTTTTACTTAGCAACTTATGGCGCTGAAGATCACTTGTATTTGCTCATTTTTATGTATGTAATTTCCCTCCTGTTTTGAACGTAACAGTAAGAATATGAGACTGAGATTAATTGTTCCTAATATACTTCAAAAAGAGCAGTGGTCTATATGGAGTTAAAGACTGAGTGCCCTTGAATATTAGGGGTTTCTTCTTGGTAGTAAATTATTTAGAACACAACTCACACGTTCAGGTAGACCGGACATATTGCTTCTCTTCTGTTAGTAATAACAGGTCGCTGACCAGGTCCAAATATAACAGGTCGCTGACCAGGTCCAAATATAACAGGTCGCTGACCAGGTCCAAATATAACAGGTCGCTGACCAGGTCCATATATAACAGGTCGCTGACCAGGTCCATATATAACAGGTCGCTGACCAGGTCCAAATATAACAGGTCGCTGACCAGGTCCAAATATAACAGGTCGCTGACCAGGTCCAAATATAACAGGTCGCTGAAGAGGTCCAAATATAACAGGTCGCTGATAAAATTCTAATATAACAGGTTACTGACAAGGTCCAAATATAACCGGTCGCTGACCAGGTCCAAATATAACGGGTTACTAACCAGGTCCAAATATCATATAACAGGTCGCTGACCAGGTCAGATATAACAAGTCGCTGAAGAGGTCCAAATACAACAGATTGTTAACAAGGTCCAAGTATAATAGGTACTGTAACGTGTACTGTTTTCCGACATGTACTGTTTTCCTACATGTACTGTTTTCCTACATGTACTGTTTTCCTACATGTACTGTTTTCCTACATGTACTGTTTTCCTACATGTACTGTTTTCCTACATGTACTGTTTTCCGACATGTACTGTTTTCCGACGTGTACTGTTTTCCTACGTGTACTGTTGTTGCACGTGTGCTGTTGTCGCACGTGTGCTGTTGTCGCACGTGTGCTGTTGTCGCACGTGTGCTGTTGTCCCACGTGTGCTGTTGTCGCACGTGTGCTGTTGTCGCACGTGTGCTGTTGTCCCACGTGTGCTGTTGTCGCACGTGTGCTGTTGTCCCACGTGTGCTATTATTCCACGTGCACTGTTATTCCATCTATAGGGTTTTCTCATGTGTATCATTATGCTACGTACACTGTTATTCCATTGTGTTGTATTGAATGTCAGGTGTACTGAATGACAGCTGAATATCTTCTGTGTCTATGACGCCTGTTTATTGTGGCTGTATTGTTCATGTATATCATCCCCTGCGTTTGGGTTCAAGTTCATTGTGTTTGTTTCACGAGATCATGACATTTTTCCTTTGTATTTTATTTCTTTTATAATTGTACTTTAATAAATAGCCAGCTACAGTGTAGTATTCAAACAAACATCGCGCATCGATATGACATCATTTGCTTTCGGTTGAAGTTTAGATCGGAGTAAAGAAGTTTGGTTTTGACACTGACGACCCACTATTAATAATTGACCTACGGGATTAAGATGTACGTGCATGATTGATGCCCTTACTTTAGACGGCATAGGACTTCGGTAGTAACCCACGAATAGACCAAACGACTCGTTTCTATTGCCCTGTTCTATTCTGCCGTGTTAACGTTAGCGCGATCTTGCTCTTCAACTGAGCTCACTTTGCGCCACTGTAGCGCACGCTTGACCTTGACTAACGTGGGGATCCGCTTACCCTGTTTGCCTTGAGCCAGTCTTGCCGCCCTCCGTGCTAGTTTTTTATTAATCTTGGCGTTGGTTGAAGAAATTGCTGTCCGTGCTTGTCATGGAGACGAAAACGCCGCAAAAAGTTGGGGTTTGGTGAGTCGTTCATAAGTTATTTGTACAGTGGATTTTACTCGGAGGATTTTCAGTGTCGCATGCATATGTATTGCTTAGTAATGTTATTTTAGGAACTCGTTTAACATTTCTCTTTATGTGCATTCATATATAAAACCAGGAAAATGTTGGTTCCCACTGTGATGTGCGTTTTAACCCTAGAACGGCAACCAAGGGATGATTTTCTCCCTAGTTACTACGCCTCTGAAATAGAGGGTTACCATTCGAGGGTTGAGCTGTAAACTAAGCTTGTGAATAAACTCTAATCAGCTTACGAATACAAAGCTGAGCGACAAAACTTGGTATTTGGTGAAACTCGCGGCCCTTCAGCGATTCACATATCATCTCTCTGTTTCCTTTACTTGCAGGAACAATGCGTTGATATTGATTGCGTTGCTCATAAAGTCAGTCATTTTTGTAGCATGGACTGTACTGTGTGAGTTGGAGAGCTCTTAACTTAGTACTGTTCAGCCGCACTCACACCTGCGACCTCGTTGCATCGATGTACACCTGAATTTTTGTGCTCAGCGTGAGGTGTGAACTCAAATGAATATGGGACTGCGTCGAATTGAGTGGAATATTTATTGTTCAAATAGAAAAAATACAATTTTTTTATATTGTTAAAATTTCTCTGTATGATAGGTTCGTTACATTTGGTTCATGAACATCATTCGTAAATGATGGTAATGATCAAGCTTTAATTGTGTAACACTTGAGAAATTGTTCATGCATGATATCTGTTATTTATGGTCACGTATATGTGACGCAAGTATTTGATGTATGTAGAAGTTACGACGACAGTAAGTGCAGTTCTTGAAAATCATCTCCAGCTAAAGCTTATAACGATAATTAGCATTCCCTTCAGTCGAGTACTTTTAAAAAGAATGAAATAGATTAGTCGAGTACTTTATAACAAATGAAACAGATTAGTCGAGTACTTTATAACGAATGAAATAGATTAGTCGAGTACCTTATAACAAATGAAATAGATTTGTCCCTTTGTTTTAAAGACACAGGTACCCATGCTATGTTAAAATTTTTTGATTATGAAGATAGAACAACTGACGTGCATTATTTTTTCTCATTCATGTGGAGAGTTAAATGTTCTTTAATATTTCAGGATAATATTAATATTGATAGAAACCACTCGTCGAAAACAGACTTTGAAAGGAATAAAGTATTTATAAATTTACAAGTAAATGAAATAAGCTTTAATTCATATATATTTTTTACACTCGAGCTTCCATTAGTTTTTCTGAAGGTGAATTGTCGTAATTGGAAACAGTAAGAATTTGTTCCTTGTTATTTCTGCGTCCAGATCTTGATTATATGTTCTATTAATTTGAAAATAATTCTCCATTAGTCTTTATCTAATCCTGTAATAATTCTCCATTAGTTTTTATCTGATCCAGAAGGAATAAGCAAGGACTTTTTCATTATGACCCGTACACAGTTAAAATGTTGTATTTTGAGCATAAGTGGTGTTAAAATTGTAGTATTTTGACCGTTAATGATATTAAATTTTCAGCATTTTAAAGATTAATGGGATCAAAAAATAAATTGTTTTAGCATATGCAGTAAATAGTATACATGTATTTTATATCCTTTTAGAAACGCTCTATTTTGCATTCATCTTTTGTCATTTGACGGTTGTTGTTTGAATTTCTGCTCATCATTTCAGAACAGGTTTGAGATTAGGTGAGTCTTAAATAATGCATTATTTGGCATTGGAAATTAGGTGGCTCTTAAATAACGGATTATTCGGCAATTGAAATTAGGTAGCTCTTGAATAACGCATTATTCGGCAATTGAAATTAGGTGGCTCTTAAATAACGCATTATTTGGCTTTTGAAATTTGGTGGTCCTTAAATGACGCCCTACTTAACAAATGGTAATTCATGAATCTCAGTGGCCGTAATTCATGAAGAACTCGGTATCTGTAGCTGAAAACCACACATCTATATAACTCTGTTGTATAGATTATAACTCCACACATCTATATAACTCTGTTGTATAGATTATAACTCCACACATCTATATAACTCAGTTGTATAGATTATAACTCCACACATCTATATAACTCTGTTGTATAGATTATAACTCCACACATCTATATAACTCTGTTGTATAGATTATAACTCCACACATCTATATAACTCTGTTGTATAGATTATAACTCCACACATCTATATAACTCTGTTGTATAGATTATAACTCCACACATCTATATAACTCAGTTGTATAGATTATAACTCCACGCATCTATATAACTCTGTTGTATAGATTATAACTCCACACATCTATATAACTCTGTTGTATAGATTATAACTCCACGTATCTATATAACTCAATTGCATAGATTATAACTCCATGCACTTATAACTGTACATCATCAGCTCTGCAGCACGCGACAGGAAGCTTGAAAACAAAGCTTGAGACGCTTTCTTTGTCACCCTCTCCTGCCATACAGAAACATGCGTTGCACGGAGGCTGGAAAGACCTCAATAATATAGTACAATAAAATTTACGATTCTTTAACCGTGAAGTATCTGAAGTTTCTGTAAGGGATATATTCTTTTGAAAAGTAAAAATGAAGGTGCATGAACATCGCATTTAACCATAAAGGTTAGCGATGTTAGAACATGAGCACTGTTTGTTCGTGTAGAGCTGTGCGTCGGGACAGCAAGATAAGGAAAAATGAAATAGCAATTCTAGTATTTCTAGAATGATTTCAATTTCAGTTTCAATATTGATTCTATGTTTCTGAAACCAAAGTAATGCGAGTCATAAGTGGTTTTTCTGGTGTGACTTATAAGTGACTAATGTGACTTATAAATTGCTTTTCTGGAGGGCTTGTGGTATTCATCTGCCTCAACAAGTGAATTACCACTGGGTCCGTCACATTTAGAATGACGTACTTAGATCAGTCTTTGTGTACTTGAAGTATTTGATTTTAGCTTGCTGTTCATGCCTGTTGTGTTGTTACATGCTTTGTTTTTCAGTTCCTTAACAAGTTCTTGTTTGTTCGTCAACTAATACAAAACCCAATAAAAATCACATGAGTACTTGTACAGGCCCTGTGATCTTGCGCATGTGTTGTGAATCTGCCATCGTTTATCTAGCCTATTAGGGCCGGTGTGTCGATTAATCCACAGTTTTTAAAAAATGATGTTATTTATTCTAAATTCAATTTAATCTCACGCTCATGCCCATGTGTACATAAGAGTCCTGTACAACTTCAAATGCATTCTAGACATGTTTCAACGCTCTGTGTTCACGCAATCGATCAGTACATCAAAGATGGGCTAGTTAGGATTCATTTTTTTGATGAACGCGTAGAAGTTTCAGCCCAATGTGCAACTGTTCTCCGTGAACGAGAAGGAAAATAGCAGTTGTCACTTGAAACTTGTGTCAGGAACAGATCATGATAGAAAGTCTCATTATTTTAATTATACCAGACTATTTCATATGGTATCGAGTGCTAATTTATATTGAAGTTAGCAGTATTTCATTTCATTCAGCAAATAAATTCATCGATGGATGCGAAGATGTTAACTGTGTTTGCTTTACAGAAGACGATAGTGAATCAAATTATTTAACCTACTCATCCAATAGTTTATTAAGTCAGGTTCACTAGCGGTTCAAATTGAAAACTTTATTTTAAGATTTGAGTTCGTGTTGGTGTACGCAGTATATAAGTAACTTTGTAGTGCTTTTCTCAGTTTGAATAGTAATTTGACCCGGGAAAGTTTCAATGCGAGCGTAAATGTACTGTATATCCCACGCTATCGAAGGGTGAATCAATCAAGGTATAAACCAATAAGGCATCCGAAGGCCAATGAATGAAAGTGAATATTAGCATATTCATTGCGGTATGACCCACCGGTGGGTCACTCAGGTTGGGTTCTGTAATTTTTTCAAAGATTTCTAGTAACTTATGTACAAAGTAAAGATTTGTACCGGCCATGCAACCGCAATAAATGTGTTAAAATCATGCTATGGGATTTAAGTACCTCAATGAAGTTGTGTAAATTCAACTGGCCCTAATGACCCACCCCTGTGGTGTAAAGTGGGTTTCATTATTGTTATGCTCGTTATGATAATTTGAATTTTCCAAAAGTAAAACGAGAGTCAATAGTAAAGAAAATTGTGAATCGTACATACAGCTGACAACGGTTTTCAAATATTTTAGGACTTGTGATGACAGAAGATCACTGAGTAGAGATAAGATAATGAGAACGTTGATTACTTGCAACGTAAGACTTGAGCCTCCACCGTGCCTCTCTGTGGCAGTAGATGGATCCGACTTCCTTGAACACAATTTTTTTTTCATTCCTTTGATCGGTCGCTCCCGTTTAGATTCTAAGTGTGGTATCCTTCTGCCCCACGACCGGTGAGAGACTAAACAGTGCAGCCGAGTAGGTAACCTTGTGACATTGAAACTTAGATTTGTGATATTTGTTCATTCTTCATTACAGAAACTGTTTTTTCCTATCAAGCCTGACCTCTTCGGCGGCGTCTTTACCCGTGTCAGTTCAGCATAGGTTAAGCAGATTAGTAAGTTGGGTAATTATTCAGCACTAGACAGTTCCCGTGGAATTTCCACGGTTTAGATTTTACTGATTTTGATTTATTATAAAGACTAATGTATTATAGATTGACGCTAAATCATTGTGGTTTGAATGAATATTTTTCATTAATATATATATATAGATCTTTCTATTCTGTATCTTATCTATCTATCTATAACATGGTTCATTTAGTACCCGTTGAAATTCCTCAGTTTGAAATAATAAAATTAAGGATCTCTGGAATGATATATAATTTCCAGTTTTACCCGTGGTACTGTCAGAGTATGGACAAATGGGGTATTTTTATAGTAATCCGGTGCCTTTGGTATCCACAATACAATGCTTGTAATACATGCATACCCGTTCTGATTTCAGTTCAATAATTTTTCTTCAGTAATAGATAAGAAGTAATGGGACGGACACACACAGATACAGAGAGAGAGAAAGAGAGAGAGATGGAGATACATAGTCTATTATATGTAGGTAAGTATATGTAGATAAGTTAGACTAGGAAGTCAGGTAGTTATCAGCATAGGTTAGATAGACTAGGATGCTTGACGGGCAGCTATAGTTCGTCAGATGTAAAGTAACGCGCCTTCGGGGCCGGCTGAACATATATTCTGTTCTTGCAGAAACCGACCATTCTGACGCTAGCAAGCTTGCCATTAATTAAACTTGTTCATTGATTGTCATTGTTTTGCACAGGGCCGATAGAGTAGAAAGCTTGATAAGCAGTTGTGGTTCGTCAGATGTTTAGTAACGCGCCTATGAGGCCGGCTAAACATAGTTTCTGTTTCTACAGAATCTGACTGTTCTGTCGCTAGCAAGCCTTCTAATAATTTAACTAGTTCATTTATTGGGATATCGTCCAGCATTGTATTTTGTTTGTTAATTGTATATTTAAATTCTATAAATCTTATTTATTCTCCCTCGTTAAATAACGGTCTGGCAAGAATCTAAAGCTATTCATTGATAGAACCTTAGGGCCAGAAATTAAGCCTTTACACTTTGTCTAATACAATGTCTGCTTCTCTAGCACGCATGATAGTGTAATAAAAAATGTGTATGTACAATTTTTGATCGTTCTTGCCATTAGATTTAACATTATTGTGTCAGAAGACTACACACCTCATTCCAGTTTAACCTATTTAGCACTATTTATTTTTAGCTTTAATTTAATTTTGGATCGTATGGTTCATTTTCAATTTGTTTCGGCTACCTTGCAGTTTGATGAAGTTTAAGCTAATTGGGCTGTATCTGTCACTGCAATTCTTAGAAGTACGCGAAACTCAAACCCACACACCCAACTCGTGGGAATGAGAGTGGTGAGAACTTTATCATCCATTAATAAACTGACGATATCAAACAACATGTGTTATGCATCGAAATGGCCTTGGATTTGTCTATCTCAGTGTGCACGTGCACGTGCATGTGCACGTGCATTGTCGTTTCTAAGACGCAAGAAGCGTGCGTGTTTTCTGTATCTATGATACACCGTGAACGCGTGCGTGCATTGTCTCATGTGTGCACGGTGGGAGAACTGAAGTAGTGTTTTGTAAAAATCAACATCGCTCTAGTCCTTGTGTTCTGGTGAAGCTACTAAACATTTTGAAAATGTGGATTTTTCACTGATGTTATTGATTTGGGCAGGGGAAAAGATCTAGGTTCTATTGTTTTCTCTGCTCGAACATGATTCAGTAAATCGAAGAGAAAAATCGAAGAAGAGCAACTCAGCGTTCCAGGAGAATTGATGCCCTGCCTTCAGTGTGGTCGTATTGCTGGAAATGAATTCTCTTCTTTCCAGGAAATATGAACGTGCGTGGCAGCGACTGCGTGGAAGTTGGGTTCTCAAGCAACGAAAGTTCCGGAGGTGGGGAGTGAGGGGGACAGAAGGGGTCGAGGGGGGACGCTTAATCGAACAAATAACTATTTTTCATAATGGAGCAATTTTTTCACGCTTTGAATATCAAATAATGTTGTATGAATGACATCTGAAAATGAGTAAAAACCATCAACTTTCCTGCGGGTTTGAATAATTTATTAACAAGAAATTTTTGATATTGTAGTTATGTTAAATTGCGTAATTCAGTCACCATGACATGCTGCCTGTCGAAAGGAGAATACAATTTCCAGATGGTGAGGAAAGTGAGGACTGTGTGCTGCAGAAATGTTGAACATTCATTGCCCAACAGTTGATGGTTTACTTAAAATGTTCATTAACACTTAGCCATCAGTTACTCCGTTACTCAACGACAGTATCTTTTGTAACTAACAGCTGCATTATCTTATTATAATTCTGCTTGTTCCTTCCTTAGTTTGTTAGTACGGTGCGATTTCGTCCAGTTTGCAGTATCATAGCTACCGAATTCCGCAGTGTAACCTTAAAAAACTAGTGTACCCAGCCGTTGAAAATGACGGCAGTGATTTTGTGATAATACCCGTGCCATCAAAAATAATGGCAAATACTGTTAGAAAGATATTAAATAAAATTACATATAAGAACGCAATGCAATATATTTAGTTTTATGTATATTTACAAAGAACAAATGTTTTAATTGAGTATTTATTTAATGACAACATTCCTAGTGAAAAACAAATCATCTACCAAATTTCCTTGAACATCAGTTTCTTTGATTGCTATTTGAATGTTATTCCTATTTCTTATTCGACTAAGAGCTACATACAGTTGTCCCATAATTCTGCCTAAGTTTTAGCAGCTATTCTTTCTTGCGCTGCTATTCTGAGATTCCTTCTACGAACATAACGCTGGTCATAATCCTCCTGTTCACGCCTCTGCACCTGGTTTAGGCTTACTGCTGAGCGTATGGCCTCTAGTCGTTGTGAACTAGTGGAACATACTTGCTACTAATACCGCCTTTGTTGCCTTACAACAGCTTATTGTTCTTGAGATAATCTTTTTCTCGCTCTTCTTTTTTACTCTCGATTCAGTTTTTTTTCGTTTGAGTGGAGTTTCCGTACTTAAGCTTATTTCAAAGGTAACTAATTTTTCTTGTGACAGTAATAAACATTTAGAATACAGTATTTTTGAGCCTCAATAGAAGTAGTTATAGCAATTCGTGTCATATCCTAGATACAGAAATTCAGCATTACTGATAGCAACTACGAGCTTGTGTATGTATATTGTAATATGCAATACCCCGCCGAACTCTGTATCCACGATACGGACTCGAGTATATAAGGCTATGGATCTCTCTAATTTTTTTTAAAGTGACATTATAGTGCACTTGTACAGCGAAAATGAGTGTATTAATTTACCAGTGAACTGAAACCAAGACCGCCAGTGGTAATTTCTTCCTATCTATTCTTAAGAGCGTGACAAGAAACATAGAAATAAATAAATAAATATATAAATAAATGAATATATAAATGAATAAATGTATAAATACACGACGGTCATTCTTATGATTAGATTAGATTAGATGGCCTTCACATGCATTGATATGTTTGAGATTTTATATAAACTTCTAATTGTTAAAACATATATTTAATCAGAGAAACGTAACTTACATAAAAAACTGTCACAATGGAGCGAAGATTGGAAGCTGCACACGATAGAATGAGACTCTACAGGTAGAGAATAAGGAATGAACAACGGCAGGAAATCCTTGAGATGGAGAAGCAACGCCAGTAAGTGAAGCGAGCTGCAATGAACGACGTACAACGTGAAGAGTACCGCGAGCAGCAAAGGAATTTATCACAGCAAAGAAGGGAAAATATGGATGAGAAACAGCGGGCACAGTATTTCCAGCAGCAAAGAAATTTATCCCGGCAAAGGAAGGAAAATATGGATGAGGAACAACGGGCACAGTACCTTGAGCGGCAGAGAAATTTGTTTCAGCAAAGAGCACAGAACATGAATGAAGAAGACAGAATGAATTATCATCAAAGCCAAAGAGAGAGATATAGGCAGAGAATTGAAAATATGAATCCTGGTGGAGTTAACCATTTAATGTAAAATCAATTGCAAAGACAGCGCATTAGAAGAAATGGACCAGTATATTTCACATCCCTTGGAATTTTCACGGGTCCTGCTAGTTTTTATAATTTTAATAGATGGTCCAGATTCAGCAGGCTAGGAGATAACATTGAAAAGAAACTAGGAAAACAAACGCAAGATAATTGCGAGTTTTGGTGCTGCGTAGTTGAGCGCAGTGATCATAAACTATGTAGAGTAAGGGCGTGTTGACGCGTCTGTTTTACGAAGCTTTTTACTCTCAGGGTGGTGTTGCTTGCCGCCGTATCCTAGCAACGTCCTGATCGTGCCTGCAATATTAAAGTGCGCTGTGCACTTTTTCTTGAACTGCTGTTTCATAGACTTTTGTTCGAGTCTCGTTTTATGTACTTGTTCTACTAGTAGATCCGCACGTGAAAATTCACGTGTTTTTTGCTGAATTTTTCGTTTGATTTACTAGTGGACGCGGGCTTTGCAAAGGAGTTTCCACATTGAAGGATGTGACTTTGGTATCCACAATACAATGCTTGCAATACATGTATACTCGTTCCATCGAGAAGTCAATAATTAGCATAAGATAAACAACTTATTTCAGCGTGCAATATTTCGACTTTCAAGCACATATTCCGAAATTATAATTTGTGTTCGTTCCTATGCTCACGAACGCGTGGTGCGTTCGGTCAGGGTACGCACGTGATGCGTTGCATTCTTCTATGCACGTGCACGTAAACTATTGCTTACTTATTTTTTACTTGCAATCGTAAATGCGCACCATTCATGTTCTGCATAACTGCGTAACAGATCTCTGCGCACTCGAACAGTTTTATGCCTATTTGCTCTACGTAAATGAGTGCAGATGTTATGAGTGATGTAAATGAGTGTTAGTAATGAGTAATATGTACATAAGTTAGTTACTCTTGGCTGTGTGAATGTTCATTTCTTATCTCGGACTCACATTTCTCTTTTGAGCGCACACACGCGTATCTTATTTCAATGACCGTACATACATGTGCACTTCTGTCTTGCATGTCATTGGCTGCCGCCAAGCGCCCACACAAAAGAGGTGAAACCAGTGGTCAGTGACTCTTGCATTTGACTCGTTACTCTCGCCATGCAAGTAGGTCCCTCTTCTTCGTAGCTCAGGTTATGATGCAGTGCATTTGAATTTTGGTTTGGTCGAGTGTCACTTTCAGGGATCATGAAAAATGAGACCAGCCTCAACCACCAAATGAAGCGACGGCAGTTGTTTTCTCTATTGTTGTAAGTGTGAGAAGTGCATTCTAGTAAAATGACTTATTTAGTATTTTGTCATGTGATACTATTAGACAAACTCTCACACGTAGAGTAATAATTGTCTGTAGTATATGTGACATGCTGTGCTCACAATAAGTGACGTTTTGCGGAACAGTGCAACTTTATAAAGTGATAATTGAGAATTGAGCTTCCAGTTGTAAGCTGTCGCTGAGATACATATGATGTGAATAGCTGTGTGGCCAACAGAATAGAATAAAATTAGGAGAAAGGAACGAGCCTTTATGCTCATTTTTTTGGTGCTACTCAAGTCCTGTGCCGTAATTCTAGCCAAGCGATGGTCATACACAAACTGACCACGGCGGCAGCGAGCCTCGAACCCGGGTCTTCTCGCATCGCAAGCGATTTCGCTCACTAGTCGACCAGTTGGTCACTAGCAATCCCATGATGCTAATCAGCGGGCAATGATGAAAAATAGTGTCATGACATATACAAAAAACATGACGCAGAGAGTTCAAATATTGTTAATAATTCAACGAGCTGAAATTTAATTATTAATAATATTTGATCTATCACAAGTTATAAGATACATTAACGAAGTGGCACGTATTTCGTGATGTATGCGATACTTTTTTCGGAAGGAACAATCTTTGTGTTCGAATTATATGATATTTTTACTGGATATTTTTATTTCACAAGCAGTAATGTGCAAGCAATGTTTTCGAACTTCATTTACTATTGTACGCAAGAGTAAATACCCTAAAATTCAGGGAATGCAATGTGCACACATACTTCAGTAGCCATTTTTCAATTTCTTTATTTTACGTTCAAATATTCTAGAGAAAATCTCTATCACATAATATCCCCACTGCAATAATGGAACAGCAGTTAGATGATATTAGACAATAACAATTCATTACCTGCCTTCGATTTGGCAGAGCATAGCCAATGGGAATTGCCTAACTTGCTCTCTGTAACCAACGAAACTTTAGTATATCTGTATAGTGTGACAAGTATATTTATTTTTGTTGAATATTTTCATTGCCGTGCTCTGTATTATTAAAAAGTCTCATTCTTCAAATTGACAAATCATGTGCTACATCCATTATTCAAGTAATAACGATGATAATATGTGCATAAATGGTGTAACTGTCCTATGAATTCTGTAGCAGTTGACTTCAATATTTGTGGGGACTTGGCCTGATATTACAGAAAATATAACATACTTGAGTTGTCTAAAACTAAGTTCTGCCTTTACTATTTACAGTTGAGGTGCAGCTGCTTGCTGGATGTCATGATTTGGTGAGAGAAAAAGTTCAAATTAGAGGTCTACGTCAGCGAGAGCCCTACGAGCTGTCGTAACCCCGATTTTTTGTACTCAAAAAGTGCGTGTTGTGAAGTTGTACGGTCTGCAAGATCTTGGTGCTTTTGAAGAGTTGCATCAGACCAAAAAGATTCGAAAAAACTTCGATTTGACTCTCCATTAAAATTTCCCTTCTGATAAATGCTAGTAAATACAAGTACATCATCAATCATCCTCGCTCTGATTTTAGCGGTTTAACAAACTTCCTTTGCTGGTGTGAAGTTATTGAAAATTATTTTCTCAAAAACATACGTAAAAATTTACGTTTTGTTGCATATGTAGTTGTATGCTTTGATGTATTACATATTATGAATGTTTCATATATGTATTAATTGAATGCACCATGAATTTAAATATGTTAATTGTGGCTGCAATGTACTGCGTCAGTGAGCAATGAAATATTTGACTTCATGGGTATAACATGATGAAGGGTATTATGCTTTTCTACGCTGCCATTGTTGTAGCATAGTTAACTAATTATATATAGAATGAATGTTGCATCTTATTGAAGCTTTATGTATTTTTCAGACTGAGCTATATAATGTTGATATATAGATGCTTGTAAGGTAAAAACATTAACCTGGCTAAAATGTATTTTTTTTCGGTAAAATTCACACGAAATGTTCCATGTAGTATGCTGATTGATTTGAATTCGTAATGCAAATTGTTTTGAACATTTTTTGTTATTGGGTTGCATTGAATTCTTTGACAAATCTTTAATATAATAAAATTCTGTTTGTACACTTTCAATTCATGTTAGTTGAATTAGTAATCACATATACACGTTCACGTTCGTAGACGGTCTTGCGTAGCATTGTGACCAACGTGTTGCCGAACTAACGTTGGCGTTGGCACAGGTTCAAAATCAAGCGTGGGAGTTGTTCCAACTTTGGACCTATTACGTTTGACGGGCAAGAATTACGATTTTATCACGCTAAGTGCCGTCAGCTTTAAGGATTGACCCCAGGGTATAAATTGAGCTTTTCGGATGATATCGTGTTGTCGACTTAAAACTTGGGTAGTCATTTAGCGTCTGTATTGACCGGTATTGGTAGCATCTTCATTATGTTAATAGCAGCATTTAATTTACAAACTTATTGTTGGCATTTGTCACTATTTGTACAATTTCTATTGTTGACTATTTGTAGGCGCTGAAAAATCGTATCCGTTCAGTATCAACTGCCAGTAGTTACATTTTCATTTATTTGGTAATCGTATCGATTACGTGTATGGTTTCAGTACAATGTATAAGCATCAGTTAAATATCAATTATCGTCATTGGTCATAAATTTCACACCATTTTATTTATGGCTATGGTCGAAGATTATAGATTATGGCTATGGTCGGAGTCAGTCATTCTTAACTCCAGGGAAAAAGTTCAGTGCATATAGGATCCAGCTTGCAGCGTATCCTTGATACACACGGACGCAAAACGCGTCACAAAATCTCTCAATAAATTTTGGACACGGTGTTACGTGTGCTGCTCAGACACGCACAAAAGTTTTATTGGCTGAATGAGATGCGACTAGAGGAAGAGCTGTCTGATAACAGTCACATCTCAAGGTCTACCTGGCTCGAGTTCTTACTTTATTGACACTACTTTTTAGAATCATTGACGCGTGTTTTTGTACGTCAGCCTATTGAAAAAAGTAGTTTAAACACGTTTAAATTTGTGAAGGTCGTGCTTTGTTGTATGTTTTAAATGTGACTGTAAAATGGAAATGATTGCTCTTAATAATTTTAGCATTTATACATATAGTTATATAATGTGTACCACACAAAAAGGATTTAATCACTGTCACAGTTTTCTACTCGTATCATTTAATGTATTTTAAAAAATAAAGGCTTTTGAAGAGCTATTGAGAGGAATTATCATGTGAACACACTGTCTGAATCGCAATATGCAAAGATCGTGCTGTGCTGGCGTGTGCTGTTGGTACACTTCTACCTTGTATTAATTCAAGGCCCTAATTATGCCTTGCATTAATTTAAGACCTTAATTATACCCTGTGGTAATTCAGGGCCCTAATTATACCTTGCATTAATTTAAGATCTTAATTATACCCTGTGGTAATTCAAGGCCCTAATTATACCCTGTATTAATTTAAGACCTTAATTATACCCTGTGGTAATTCAAGGCCCTAATTGTGCCTTATGCTAGTTCAAGGCCCTAATTTTTTTCTTATATTAGTTCCAGAGTTTATATATATATATATCCTATGAAGGCGAAAGGTTGCATCAACAGAAATTTTCCCGTGTTGTAATTTTTGAAAAAAGTTTTGTGTAAACTAACAAAAATTAGTGAATGCAGCGAGGAATTCACGGAGGATAATTTGATATCGCTCGTGGAAACTCAATGCAGTGTAAACATCCCATTCAAACATTTCTCGTTATAATGGGACGCACTTTTGTGAATTTATTTTCTATAATTAGGTGGTGCGACTGGGATTTTTAGTCGCCCAACTCAAGTCTTAGGAAGCCGTTCATCATCATCCAGCCATGCAAGGCAGTGCTCCAGGGCCATTTCTATAATAGATGAACGAATAAAGACAATGTGGTTGTTTACTGGGGCTTGACTAACAGCAGAAGTTTGGCCAAGTGACTTGCGAGACCAGTCTTCATGAGTAGGATGTGTTTGTTTGCATGAGACTTGGAAGGAAAAAAACGAGCACCTTGAAACTGTACACGGATTTACTGCTCAGCTTGTGAAGATTCACTCAGTAAACGTCTTCCTTATATTTATTTCTCTTATTCTATAGCAGCTCTGAAGTTTCCCTCACCTTGTTCCTCTGATTGACACCCTATGAACGCAAATTCGAATTATCAATTGAACTTAAATTATATATTGCAATTAACTTGGACAGATGATATATTGAGCTTTACATGCTTCTCATACTCGATAGCTCACCGCTGCAGTGCTTACCCATGTGACGTATTGTTTACACGAATTGGAAATTCGACGCAGTATTAATATAATATTTATTCTTCAAATAGACTGTGGAGAGCTTAAATATGTATGTGATGCAGTAAGTGGTTCGAATTGAACGTGCAAGACTTTTCATATATACGCCGGGAAAATTCAATTTGTACAGCTTTCAATTTCATTGAGTTAATGTTTACGGTGTTCATTGGTCCAGTTTTTATAAGGTAAAGAAAATTTCGAGGAGATCCTGCTCTTGTGTCGACTACCTGCTGTGTTTGCGTGCGGTGTGAGGGTCAGTGTCGTCGTGCGGCTGTAGAATGTCTGTAGAAAAAGACTGCAAAAAAACTCGAATTTTCGAGTAGTTGTGGTATAGCTTACAGTGCAGAGAGCCGGCGTTGTCCCTCAGCAACGAAAGAGAGGGGAGGGAAGAAGGGCCCCCTGCGTGACCATCCCTCGGAGCTCCCCTCGAAGTTCCCCTCTTTGCCCCCTGTGAGTGAGATTAAAGGGACTGTCTGCCATTGCTTCGCTGACTACGCTGTCTATTGACTGGACGCCCTGGAGTGGAGACTAAGTTTCTTCTTTAATGTAACCATGCCTACTGAATTGGTGTGTTTACTGCATCTGACCAGACTAGACTTCAATTGTGTAAATTTTACGATGAGTGGGTCGAAAAGAAAACATTTTAGCGAAGTTTAGGGTCAACAAAATCTGAATATCTTATTTATCAAACCAATTCATCTTTTTATTTACTAGAAATAATTGGTAGGTCTGTAAGCCGTCTGTTTTTGTTACCCTACTTCAGAACAGATTCTGTAAGACTTTTCTTTGCAATTGCTTAGCTTGTCAAGTGTGTTCCTATATAAAATGTTCATTTAGCTCCTCGATTGTTAGTTTCAATTAAATCTCCGTTTTAGCATATCTTTAATTCTTTCACTAATAATTACTAAATTTAGATAAATTTAATTGTTTCAAACTTCAAAAAATACATGCTGATGAAGTGCGTTTAAAATATTGAGTGTTTTATGAACCCAGAAAGGCGCATCAGCTGTGCAAGCTGCAGAAACATTTGTTCTGTCTGTAGATATAATATTTTGAATGTTCGAAGATGCCCACGGTAGTTTACTATGTTTTCGTATGGAATCTTTTATGTTAAGGATAATCCACGTTCAGAAAGACCGAAGTCAATTGATGAAGAAGCCCTTAAAGAGGCAGTAGAAGTCAATCATAAAGATCTCAATACCGGCACTATGAGTTTCCCATAATTTGAATGATGCCCAATGCAACTAAAGATAGATTGTCTGCACATCTTTGTAATCAAGGAACTGGAGCGATTCATTTTTGGAGAGAATTGTTACCGAGGACGAGAAATAGTTTTTTCGTAACAATACTCAACACAAAAGGCAGTGGTTGAGTTGAAAGCAGAGTCGCAGAGTCCACAGCCAGTTCCAAAACAAGGGCTACACTCAAGGAAGATTGTGCTCTGTTTATGCTGGGACATGAGACGACTGGTTCACAATGATCTATTAAACCCACACCAAACAGTCCCAGCTGCAAAATACTGTTCACAAATTGAAGATCCAAGAACTGCCTTATCGAGAAAAATACCTGCATTGTCGATAGGAAAGCAGTTCTGCTTTACGATGGCAATGTTCGACTGCATACAGCAAGAATCCCTCATAAAAAATTAATTATGAGTGATTTTTTTCATACAGTTTGAGTGATTTATGACATTTTAATCGGAAAGTTTTACCTCACCCACCTTATTTTTTGGCATCGCTCCATCTGATTACCATCTTTTTAGGTCTTCTCGTTATCCCCTGAGTAATAATATTTATAAAAAAATATGGACAGCTGAAAGATGATCTCGATCTTTCAATGCACGTTGTCTTAACGCCACGTGCCACATTTCGAAAAGATGTCCTCAATAGCGATTTTGCTGAGTCATTCTACTGATCTCCAACCAGACATCCAGGGAGGATATTGAACATCCTTTTGTGCTCAGTTATAACTCTCATAGACTAGATGTCAGGTCTCATCCCATCACTTTTAAGCTTTGTTTGTGTGCCTCTTAACACATTCATTCCGGTATGACCCACCGTTGGGTCACTCAGGTTAGGTTCTGTAATTTTTTCAAAGCTTTGTAATGACTGTATGTACAAAGTAAAGGTTTACACCGGCTAGGCAACGGCAATGAATGTGTAAATCGAAGGATTGCATGCGGCGGCATGCTTCCCTGCAGTTCAGCGTTGATGCATTTCTGCCACACATGGCACGATTTTCTAGTATCTCTCACGTCTTTACTACATGTTCATTATAACACGTTGTGTGTTATTATGACGCAACTGTATTATGTTCAGTATGCTTATTTTCAGCAGTGACCTGAAATTAGATTGAAATAATAAAAATCATAGTCAATTTTATAATGCTAGGCAAATCGATTAGAAACTGCAAGACAGATGGGAGCTTAATTTTAATCTGAATTATTAAACTTCTGTACTGCGAAATCAAAATTACAAAAGTATGTGGTAATGATGTTCAGGATCGAAAACAATCTTGATCCTGAAAACTATATTATCTGTATCTTTAACATAGCCGCGCTCCAATACAAACATCACCATCAATACTGACGTTAGTCAATAACACACAGAGACAAATAACAAGAGTTTGTCGAGTGTGCCTCATCAATTCCAAGAAAATACGTCAACAACCGAGCTACATGACATGGCTGCATTCCAACACAATTTCGATGTATTACTTCTGAGTATCGTGAAGAATTTGTTGTGAAAGATTTTGACGAGAAGGTGACTTAAGGATAAAACACATTCATACTCATGGTATACGAACTTAGACATCTTTTCAATTCTTTGCACTTTTGTTGTGACGTTGTCCCACGATGTTCAGATGCTTGCGCTTTTGCCCCACGATGTTCAGATGCTTGCGCTTTTGCCCCACGATGTTCAGATGCTTGCGCTTTTGCCCCACGATGTTCAGATACTTGCGCCATTGCCCCACGATGTTCAGATACTTGCGCCATTGCCCCACGATGTTCAGATGCTTGCGCCATTGCCCCACGCATCTCACAAGCTTGTGTCATTGCCCCAAGCGGTTCAGAAGCTTGATTTCACTTTAATGATCATCATGGAAAAGCAGCATGGAAATTATCAACACTAAACTTGTTAGCTTACTTCTCTGTCTACATACTCGTATAAGTTCCCTGTATGAAGTTTAATGTGGCTTCTTGTATAAAGATTTCATTTTCACTATTTCGTTAGTGTGATTCAATTTTTGTTTTTGTGTTTGAAAATTCCTTCACATTCTTGTTACTCACGATTCCATGACCATTCCTTTCTGCTTGTTTCCAAAATGTGTGCATTTATCCGTCGAGACTTGAATGCAAACATCGTAATTTATTCACAAGTTAGGCAAAACTCAAGAAAGTTCGAGGGTGCCGTCGGAAACCTTGCGTCGAAACTAGCGAAAATAAATTTTTCATTTGTTAACTGGTTTTGTTGAGCGCCCGAGAACGAAGGTGTCTAAATTTTTAAGTGCTTGTTATTAAAGTTTTAATTGTATTTTATTTGTTGTTAAATAGTTAAAAATTGTATTTTTTATGAAATATGTGCAACGAAAAGGTTGTTGAAGTTACATCATTTCATTTTCAAGGAATTAAATTTCCATACCTATAGTCTCACGCATTTATCACGCAGTTACGAATGAAATATCCTATTTTGAACAGAAAATTGATTTAATAGGCAATAGAGAATTAGTAAGGTATGCACCTATATTATCAACGAATTTCAGCATCTTATTAGTAACGTATTTATACCAACAGCAAAGATGTAACCAAAAAATTTTGGTGATGGATGGTCGTGGTCTACCACGGGTCTGTTTTTCATGAGTAAGTCACCTGCCCGAAAATTCTTAAAGCATCGACTAACAGTGTGCTCATTTGTCACATCTTAGCCAGAAACCTCATTGATGTTTCGAGCTGTGTTTCATTAGTTCCACAACGGAACTCATATTAATACAGAACACGAATTTTTTACCTAACCGTGTATTCAGAAAGTAATTTACATGAGAAAACTCACAGTATCATCCGACACCAGGAAGCTCATTCGCAAAAGTGATGATGCAGAAACAGGATAAAACATGAAAGTTAACGATCAACAAATTTGTGCAGAAAAAATCGGATATTTCATTCCTGACAACTTCATGCTATTAAATCTAGTTCATATATCCTCGTCCATTTTCTTTTTCTAAATCTTATTTCTTATGCTTCCTCTCCTACGCTGCTCTCCTTACCAAGCTCTGACATTTCCTTCAATTTCTGTTCCGTTAGAATCACCGACAAATCAACCTGAAAATGAGCGAATAAACTTCCGTTCTTTTGATCTAACTCTCTTCATTTTCCACCAGGGTGCGCCTGCCTCAAACCCACGAATGCTAAGGAGCTTCGCTGCCCTCGTCTCTCGCCTTCAAAAGAAGCTTCATTGCTTCCCTCCTACTCAAGAGCAGCCAACTTATGCAGCATGTCACCGTCGCTCGTTGCGTCTCTCCGGTAGACTTGGTTGCTTCACTCCGATAAATGTGGTTGCTTCACTCCGATAAATGTGTTGCTTCACTCCGATAAATGTGTTGCTTCACTCCGATAAATGTGGTTACTTCACTCCGATAAAGGTGGTTGCTTCACTCCGATAAATGTGGTTGCTTCACTCCGATAAATGTGGTTGCTTCACTCCGATAAATGTGGTTGCTTCACTCAGGTGGACCCGGTGGCTTCACTCCAGTAAACGTGGTGGTTTCACTCCAGTAAACGTGGTGGTTTCACTCCAGTAGACGTGGTGGTTTCACTCCAGTAAACCTGGTGGTTTCACTCCAGTAGACTTTGTTGTTTCCCTCCAGTAGACTGTTGCTTCACTTCGTTGCACTTATTTCTGCGGACTGTGAGCGCAAGAGTTTGCCTGCAGTAGTTATTCGTACTGGGGGCTGTTTTGACTGCAGTTTTGTGCGCTGTGGAACTAACGAACTGGCAGTTTTATTAAATCAGGTTTTTCGTCCTGAGGTCTTCAAATCATTTCACCACAGAAATCGATGTTTATTTTCTATCAGCTTCAAGTGGTTGTGACAGGTGCTTCGTTTTATTTTTTCAGTCACGCACAAACTGCAGGGCTGCCAGTTTCTTTTAGTTGGCAGCCTTAATTGTCGTTCTTTGCCAGGATTTTACAAGCTCTCCCACCGTACTCCAAACGCACGTTTGCTTGAGAATGTTTCGGTGACAATAAACCTGCTGTATTTTTTGTGATAATACTAATTGCTAGGATTTAACTTATTGTAAGTATTGAAAGTTTGCCTCATTGGTCTACTAGTGCTTTTGAAAAAGATATTAACAAAGATTTTGGTTTGGCTGCACATACAAGTGTTACCATCAGGGTGGCGTGGGAAATAATAATTTTTGAAGTACGTTATTTGTTTACACTGTAGTCACATCGAAATATTTTGTATTTTCATGAAAATTATAATTAAAATATTGTAAACTCAATGATATACTTCCACATTTAAAAACAGACTTAAAAAATAGGGAGGGATAAAAATAGCTGGTCATTAATCGCGCTTGCGTCGGTACAAATCTTTTAACTTTGAAATAGATTATCATTTGCTAGGCTTTTCAGTGTGAATTTTTATTTTTTTTTAACTGGCACCTATAATGAAGGTGACATTGAAGAGCTCACTGGTGACCTTGTCAGGGTCAGATTTCATCTTGTCCAAATTGGACACTGTGCGCAAGGAAGCCCAGCATTGCTACAACAAAGCAACCGTGTTTCCTGCAGCTGACATCGATGAGGTGTACAGAGAAGTAGGTATCCTCCAGGGATACCGAACCAACTACTCTTTCTTTCAGATCATCATTTCGCTCTTCAAATGGAACAACGAAACCATCAACTTTTGGACCCATATATTCCCGGCAGCTTTCTTCGCATGGAAGTTAGCTTTCTTGTACTCAACTCAACCTTTGCTGACTGATGCTTACTGGATGCCCCTAGCGTGTTACTTATTTTCTTGCTTTGCTTATCCGTTCGCCAGTGCTATTGCCCACGCTTTCTCCTGCATGTCCCCAATCTCTACGCATATATGTTTTTTCTATGACTACTCCACTCTATCATTCTACTCATGGGGAGCCTCCGTCTTCTACTACGCATACTGCTTCCCTGAAAGTGCTTTAGGTACCTACTACTCCTACTCATTCCTGCCTGTTGCTGCGTTCAACTCAGTCTTGTCTACATTCTTAGCGTGTAGTTCGCGAATTAAAAAACGATCTAAGTTTGCTACAAGCTTTAGGTTGGGCTCATTCGTAATCCCCTATATTTGGGTGTCATGCCCGCTGATTTACCGCCTGCTCACTTGCGATCCCTTAACGGACTCTTGTGGGGACAGCACTCATCTTCATATCTCCCAATTCGTCTTGGTGTTGGCCGCTTCATTCTTCTACGCCACGCACCTCCCGGAAAAGCTTTTGCCTGGCTATTTTGACTTTATTGGTAACTCTCACAACCTGCTGCACATTTTCGGAGTAACCGCCACGTATCAGCAGATGTGTGGAGGACTCATCGATTTGTCACAGAGGAGGACACGGCTTTTGGCCATGGGATGGATAGTGGACCCGCTGTGGACGTGGCTGGTGACTCCCCTTGTGATCTTCGCTAGTTTTGTAATCGTCACCGTGAGCTCCAGGATCCTGGAAGACGTGCGTCCTTTCCATTGCCGCTCGCGTGCCTCAGAGCGTTTACCGAGAAAATCTGACCTGGTTCTGAAAAATGAGTCTAAAAAATCACAATGAGTAGCTTTTGATCGAGGAGAAGTTTCATGCAATCAATATTTGCGTCCTAGAAATAAAGATGAAAACGGCTTCAATTACTAGAAAAAAATACCAACGATGAGTGGTGAGCTAAAAGGGACTCCGGTGAATTTGTCAAGGTAGAATTTGTGATCTTTTTATGGGTGTGCTTATTAAAATCCTTGATAGTTTTCAGTTCACGATAATGATAGTCAGAGTGATCTCTAAATATACGGGCCGATTTTTCTCGAGTTATGACGTATTGTGCGTGTTTGTGTTTGCATGTTAAGTCATCGTCATGATGAATAGCGAATTCTAAGTGATAATGCATAGCACATTTTATCTATCGCTGTTAGACAATAGTTACAGTCGTTATTAGTCTATGTTTACTGTGTTGTTAGCCCATTTTGGTCTGTTGTAAAGGTTAAAATTTTCATCCCATCTCTGTTTTATTTGTGAAAGATAGCATAAAACACTTCTTCAGCATTTATGTCGTATTTGCTCAAAAACAAAACCTGCATTTTACACGTACGGTATTCATTTATTTTTTAGCGTGTTTTTGGTATTATTTTATTAGGACTACGAAATTTTAAGTGTATGTCGTTTTCGATTATTTTGCTTACCTAGAGGTAGACTGTTTGTAAATTGATAGTTTAAGTTTCCATTAGAAGTTAAAACTGCTAGAAGTGTATGGAACATTCCTTCTCATTTATTTCTGGTCTTTGTTAAAGAAGAGTAATTTAATTCCAGTTCATCAAGATTCTACGAACAATTTAAGCCGACTGACATTGTTCACCGGTCATAAAAACAACTAAGACTGAAAGAAACAGACGTTTCTGATGCGTCGTAGAGTAAGGGAGTGGAATAAGGTGCGATGATGAAGCATCGTCAGTATCTTTCCATCGATCATTTCCAGAACTCGAAATCGTGTCTCAATTGCTCGTTTCTTAAGCAGGTCACATACTCAAAAGACTTCTGTTTCTACCTCAACCTCTCAGTTACGTACCTACCTTTTACCAGGTGTTTCTGACGAAAATAACTTCTTAAGATCAGTATGATGTTTAACTGTAGCTGCACAGCAATTTGTTTATGGTTGGTTGATTCCACAACGTGTGTTAATAACAAGAACGCTTTGGTAAATTTAGTACCTCACCCAAACTGTCACACGCGCAGTAGAGGAAGCCTGACGAACTGGAAGGTTGTTTCGCATTGTGTTGGCATTCTCTATACCTCGTGCTATAGTTCTCCTGTACAACGCCTTCTCTACTAATCAAGTTCTAGTCTGATTATGGAATACCATACGCCAAAAAGTAGAGGTAGTAGAGTTTTATGTTATGTGCAGAAAATGCATTTAACGAAATTAACAATTTCGTAGTGAGATATAATTGCTGTAAACACTGAGCCTGGGTTGTATGTACTAAGCTGGAAGGTGCTTATGGTGAAGATTTGTTTATATTTAGATGATGCTTTCAGAGGTCTAGCGCAAAATCCTTAAACATTCTGTTTTAATCGATAGAGATCACGAAAATTCTTTGCCGAAGTCAGTAAGTTACCTGAATGGGTGGCATGCCCATTAAAACCTCCATTTTGTAGGATCATTCACTTAGAATGAGCTTCTGTGAAATGATAATTCACGCTAGAAATTTCATTTGTAATTATTCTCTAATTATTTCACATTCCAAACATTTTGTTGTTACGATCTGACTGGCAGTGATAACGTGCTTCTTTTTATAAACCGGTCACGCTACCATAGCCATCTTTTCACGTACTGTCTACATTTCATTGCACGCTTGTTGGAACGCGTCTACGTTGTGTTCTATCGAATTTATCTCGTCTCTCCACGATTGTTTAAGGGCTGCATAAGTTTGAGTTGGTTTACGAGTAGGAAGAAAGGTTGGGTGTCACCGGAATCGGACAACTTGTCCCATAACTTGAGATAGCCTCGGTTTTGAACGAAAGCAGAGGTTCAAACAACCTTAACACCGATGATGTCACCCAGGTCTTTCTCCCGCCATTAAAGGATTTTCATTATGTCGATATGCACCTCACCGGAGAGAGTCTGATTTATACGACACAAACGTCATCATGACACAACTTCAACAGCTTTGACACGGCCATGTGAAGTTAGTTATTATTATGTTTATTAGTTCTGTTAAATATTTAGTACTGAGATCCACACCGACAACCAAATGTACGTAATAATAGTCATTCGTCATAGTCGTAGTTGTTCATCTTGAGTTGAAAGCTGTAACGTCACCTGCAGCTGATGACGTTGAAATGAAGTATAAGTGATGTCCTGTAGGAGGCTAAAGATTTATTACCTGTTCTTTCGCATTGTTGACGATTGTATCTATATGCATGTTTTGGGTGTTCTCTTGACTATAAATTTTTATTAGCATTAGTCGTTCTCTTATGTCGCATTTTCTGCGAGTGTAGAACTTGTGTGATAGTTTTATGTATTATCAGGATAGAATAACGTATTTTCGAAGACTATTTCGCATATTAAGTGTTATAGCTTATGAGTGTTTTGAAACTGAAAACTTATTTTGCAAAAATTATACTAAAGAATTTATTTTTATGTTAGGTCACTGCTGTATCGTGAAGTTTTCAAACAAATTTTGCCGTATTTATGCAATGTTGAACTCTTTATGCTGAGTACTGAATATTCCAGAAACTTTCGTTACTCATGTGGGAAGAGTATAACGTATTTTATGGAGCTCCACTCACAACTGCCGTAATTTTCCTTCATTGAAATTACTGTCGATAAGTACACTGGGAGTCTGTAACCACGTCGACATGCCTTAACAACTTGAATTTTCTAAAAGGTGACTTTATCTACCAACTGAGAATCAATTACTCGCATTGTAGTAGATTCTTATCAGTGAAGTTATGCAGGCCTTATTTTTCCTTTTTTATCTTCTCTCTCTCTGGTTGGAGAGGTCGGCGTGTCGTGCAAGCGACCTCTTACACGAGCGCCTTCTATACTGAACATTATGTCTGCTTCATTTTCAATTTCTCTTTTTTTGTGATGCTCTCGACGAGTGTCAGCAAATTCTTTGATTAGTTAAGGCGTTAGAAGAAGAATTAATCGAACCTGATCGGCTTCATTCGCAAATTGGTGCTCATACTGGTGACTCTTCTTCTTGGCGCTTACTGGGAATGGTTTGTTGGAATGTACTCGTGTTTTTTATTACAATCGACAAAATTGTTTCTTTTTTGGCATAAATTTTTCTCCTGCTGTAAAAGATAACCATTTAATAAAAGAAGACTTGTGTTCAGAGTGTAAGAGAGCACTGTGATAAAAAAAACTACATGTGTAGTTGAGTGCCATTCCGATTTAGATTCGCATGAAAAATATGTCTTTGTGTGTCAAATTAACCTGAAAATAAAAAGCAAAGCAAAACCTCTGAAGCATTTATTTGCCAAAAATTTCCAGCTTAGGCTCATTCTTTATATACCTGAAACCCATTAAATATATTTTTAATAGATGCCGATTCTATTGTTTTATTCAAGTCAAATGTGCAGCGTTCATCTTACATTCTGTGGGCAAAAAATACTACCAAGATGCTCAAAATTTGTTTACTTATTCTCTATGTGCAGTGTTTATTCGAGTCAAAATTTATTTAGAGTGGTTTTTGAAGCATAAAATGTTTCCTCAGAATGTTTGTTATTTCTATTTAGAAGTTTTATCAGCAATCAAATATGTTTATTAGACCTAAGTACAAGTCGGCGATTTCAGAATTGTTAATTTATTGGGTAGGTTCTGTAAATTATATGATTGTTGAACGTATCCAAAAATTTGATCCGAGCTCTAAGTTGCTATACAGTTTATTGGAAATGAGCCTTAGGATTGAATTGATTAATTGACTACTTCGAATGGTCGTGCAGTGAATTTCTTCAAGTGATGAGTTTTCGGAGCCGAAAATTATCTTTCGGACTTGATTTCTCGGTCGCATCGGCGCTTTTTATGATTTGAGGATTACTGTTTAATTTATTGCTTGAATGTTTGTGCAATGCTTGTGCTTTGTCAGTGAAAATTCTCCGGAGTGTCCGTAGTAGTGGAAATCATGGCAGTTTTAATAAAGCAATAAACCTTCGTTATTGTTTGATCATTACTGCCAGCAAGAATTAATTTTTATGATTAAGTGATTATTATAGCTTCTCTATTGGTATATTTTTAATTCTTTATTCTTTAAAGTGTCAAGCCAACAAGAACATTCAATTCAAGTGAAAAACTAAAATCTATATCGTGTTCATGTTCTAAATTCTTCTCTTTATATATGAAACATAAATTAGCTTGTTAAGCTCTTTTCTGTAACGAGTTCTTCGAAAATTTTACTTGGAACAATTTGTCTCTTTGACATTAGTTCGCGAATAAATTTATATTTTCATTTTTTCTATCGTGTATATCACAGCCGACTTCAGCACCGACCAGGAAGTAACTCCGTGATAGATGTGGGTGATGTTTCTGTCCTGAAGTACTGTATATGACGACATATAGGACGCACTTTTTTCCAAAATTTTCGCTCAAAAAATTGCCCTGCGTCTTATACATGGTAGGTGAAGTTTGAGACCTCCCGTAGGCTTAGGCTATTCTTCTCTCTGACGCTCATTAACCCAGCTTACGCTCAGTACTTCGTCTTATATGCCGTCTTCGTCGTCACGTCATACATGCCGACTTCGTTGTCGTGTTTTATATGCCATCTTCGTCGTCGCGTCATATATGCCTTTAAATACGATAATAATCCCAACACTATCCAGTGATGCAAAGGGGCTGTTCGCTGTTGAGCGAAGGTTGTGGGACAGTTCACAGTTTCTACGTAACATGTCATAATTTTTATTTTCATATATTGTTTCATGTTATGTTATTGTATACTATATTATCATGTTTTCATATACTACATAGTTTTGTCATCATGCGATATGTTGTATAAGGGGGGATCATAAAGTTCGCGGAATTTTTCAGAAAATAATGTTTATACCTTGAAAAATGTGATTTATTATCATGTATTTTTCAACATAGTTGCTATATCCGATGATGATTTTGGCCAAGCAATGCTCTTCATGAGCTTCAATTTTGTTCAATACCGTCAAGAACAGATCACTTCGAAGAATCAGGCGATCAGGTCGTAACGTTTTTAGGACCCGTTGCTGTGAAAGCTTGCTTGGTCCCCAATTATAGTGCAGAATAGAATTTACCGAGCCGTATGAAATGTCTATGGACATAAGTAACTCATTAGTTGATGTTCTATGATATTCTTCTATTAAATTTGAGCAGCCTCACTGTTTTGGTCAATCTTTTGATGTTTCTGGTCTTCCACTCCGATGCCATGGTCGTCTCTCCTTTCTTTGAATCGGTGAATCCAGTTGTAGATTGCAGTTTTCTTTGGAGCAATAGTACCGTAAACTTTTTCTTAAGCCTCCATGATCAGCGTCCCCTTCCATTCCAGTTTCGCCAGAAATTTGATATTCGATCGTATTTTAGAATAGCTATTTTCCATGGTTCCAAAAGAAGCTTTTGGTCTGTTTTGTCCACTAGTCAGCGCCCAACTGATAGCGAGTCACTAGAAGCAAGGTAATCAGTCAGTGATATGTTCTGATAAGTTTAATCTTGTTTTAACCTGATTTTTTTATTGTAACGAGAAAATTCTGTAAACTTTTTGATTTCCCTCTTATGTTAAGTTTTCATATTCATATGTTATATGCGATGTGTTCGATTGTAGTATAGTAATCGCTGTACTTTTCAGTATTGATTACTCAGGTTTACATGAACGCAGTGCAAAAAGTGTTTTTTTTCTTCGTTGTTATCTGTATTGAATTTTCGACTGTATTCTAACTAGTATTCCCGGGGTTTTTGAACTTATTAGGTTAACAACTAAAATTATAATTTTGTTGTGAAAAACCAATGCTGTTACATTTCTTATGTACCAACTTTATTGGAAATATACGTTTTTGTTTTTGTTTTGTTTCATGTGTTTTCACCTGGATGTTAGGTCAAATTTAACATTTGACCTAACATGCAGGTGAAAACAAAATTAAATGCTTTTGATTAGGCCTCAGTGTCGAATTTTCAATTGCGTTGTGAAAGAAAATCTTTGTTAAAAGTCATTAGAGTTTTAACCTATTAAGTTGCTCTCTAGTTCCAATTTGTTGTGTTAAGTGGTGCAGTGGTCGATGTTTTTCTGTGTTTTTAATATTTAGTGTTCAAAACATATAATTCTTCTATAGAGATGCAAAAGTAATCAATTTCTTAGAGGGTTTTCCTCGTTTTTGATCAAACACATTCTAATTTTTATAGGGTTAAACAGAAAAGGTTTTACATTAATTTTTAAAATAAATTCGAGCATCTACTTCATTTTAATAGAAATACGTGTTGAAAATCATCAGATTCTGGAAATTGCTGTGTTCTGCACCAGCGCGTACGAAGTTAGTTGCTACGTTGTTTTTGTGATGTGATCTGTGGTGTGAGATTAGTCCTCTTCTACTTCACTTGTATTTTTCATCTCCACTGGAGGATAGGGCAATTAACTGTTCGGGGTCAGCGTGTACAGGGACTTCGCAACCCACACACAAACGACTCAGTAAATCGTCTGCAGCGATGGTTGTAGAAATTCGTTGCTGATTAATTTTCGAAAGTTGTAGGCTTTGTTTCTCATTATCTCGTTCTTTTTGCTCTAGGATTGTGTCCTACGTACTGAACAATGAAACGAACATTGTATTCTCTCAGTGAGCAACACCATCAACTTATTTCATTCTCTCTGTTTGTTTCATGACACGCTCATCATCCCTATTTACTCGGCGACATTCTTAATTTTGAGAGGGTAAAATTCGTGATTATTTAACTTCTGGGGTTTATATTAGATCCATTACTAAAAGGAATTTGTTTTGTTTTTACAGTATATGTTTTTATAACATGTTACATTTGTTTTCAAGATTTATGTTGAAGTATGTTTAAATTCGAATAATTTTTAATTCATTTGTGTGTAGGTTCAAAAGATCGAATAAAAATTAAATCAATATCTTTTATAACTGGAATGGATTTGGAAAGCGATTTTACAGTCTTTTATTTTAGTGTTTCATTTAATTTTGAATTAACCTTATCAGGACCAAGGTTTTTGACTAAACAAAATATTACGTCAATCATCACTCGCACAGAAATGTAATATCACCCAATTTTTGAACAAGTCATTCAGAATATGGAACTAAAATGGATCATTTCTAATGTTCTTCTGGAACGACACTGGTCCATATAAGGTTGAATGGTAGCATTTGGGCACGAAGAATTTCCTTGTCGAGATTTCCTCATAAATGTTTAAATTTTGGAGGACTTGAAGTCTATGATAGAATGTAGCAGAATAGAATGTGAGTAGTTCGTCGAGTTCTTCCTGAAGGCCCCTGTAATGTCGTGAAACACTTGAACTTGCCTTATCATTTTTCTGAATGTGTCCTAGATAGAATTTTGTTAGTAGTACGTAGTTTTTGGGGAATAGATCCTATAGTAATGATGTTATGTAGAAGTAATGAAACAGTTTTTTTTTAACTAGTATTTAACGTTTGCAGCGTTAGATTCGATGAAGGCGAATGTAACAGATGTTGTTAACTGTACTGTTAACTCTTTTAGCGCTAGTACTAGTAACTGTTTGTGCTGGGATCATCAATTGGTGTTACAATACTGTCGAAGAAAATCTATCCAGTATTTTAACTGACGCCCTTAGCATTTTTTGATATAAACAAATTTTTGTTGCAGCTTCGGTAAATTTACTTACTGACGTTTGCATTTTGACGTAAATTTCGATTATCAATTCATTTCACTTGATACTCTGGAATTTTTATTCAGTAATTAAAAGCTCACATTTGTATTTATTTTCAAACATGGTAGTAAAAATTGAATTTTGTGTGCTGGCATAATGGAGATGATTTTTTTAAAAAATCAACCTTCAATATGTGTTCTTATACATTCTGATATTCTACCTGGTGCACTTTGTTCTACAATATTCGTGTGCAAAACGCAAGTGTTCACAGTGCGTGTACCCGAGTTCCTACAGCTTATTTGTTGAGGTGAGTGTTTTATTCATTGACTATATTATCTGGCAATGAAACTTTATCTGTTTGCGTGAAGTTGAACGTTCCAGTTAACTTCTGTAGAGTGAAAGCATTCAAGTTAAACGTGTTGCTGTAATTTCTTGTACCCTCTGTGTGTTGATCCTTAGTAAACATTTACGTCTTGAATTGCACCTGTGCTCATTTTGGTCAAAGTCCATAGAGTAAATGTGTGCTTGTCGCGATAAGGACGAGCTTGTTGATGCTCCTTCAAAAACTGTCGTTGCTCATGAATACATTTTACATTCCAGTGTTGCGCAATGTGAGGTTTCCCCTCATGATTTTATCCGCTATCATGTCCGTGATATTGTGAGCATTCAGAAAATAAGCAATAAATCAATACATAATAAAATTTAATCTTTTTATCTATATCAGAGAAACGATCATACAATTTGCTTACGCTATCGTGATTAAAGCAATTGTGTAACTTTAAATGATCACGACAACCACATTCTCGTGCCTGTCGAGCAGAAAAACAACTGATAATTTAGCATTGAATGTGTGAGGCATGCACAGTAAAAGCCACTCTGGAGCCACATTACTGGAGTAAGTAGGTTTTTGAACGATATTTCTGAATGTTGAACTCTTTCCAATCTTTACTTAAAACTCAACATTTTTCCTGATGTTCCTCTGTGTGGATGTTTTTAGTAGCGAGTTCCCTTTTTAATTAAAATTAAAAACATAGATACAGCTAGCAAGTTTGGGTGGGAAGCTTGACTTGCGGCATAGAGATATGTGATACAATGTGTATGATGGACGTATCGTGCGCATGGAGTTTTCTGCAGTAATAATTCCTCTACATGCATGCTTCATAGAATCTTCAACTTTTCATGTCACATGAGTGAAGTAGTAATTGTGTTGTGATGTATTTCAACTTCGAAGTTAAGCATGCATAGCGAATTTTTATTACGATTCATCGCGATCATGTGCCCAAATTTATTTTTCATTATTTCCTTCATTAGGGTGGTGATAGGTGAAATATTCCTGCATGTTGATATGTTCAAGACTAATTCAGGACAACAATTCTTCACTGTTACTCCACAAACGTGTCTCGGTTTGTTGAGGGCATTCAGTGGAGAAGTTTGAAGACAATTTCTGACCACTTTCATGAATAATTGTTTGAGGTGAGTTCTCTTGTTTATGTATGTTGTGTTTCATTTTGTCTCAGGAGTAGTGAGACCGATTTTCTCTTCATTCCTTTTTATTTGTCATATGTTTTGTATTAGCTAGAATTTTGTTGAATTAGGAGCTGCAGATGGATTTTAGTTATTCACCTGTACAGAATTGGAATATTAAGTTCGTTCGCTACAGCGGTTGTGCACACTCACTACATCTGCTCTTAACTATCTTGCTTTCCATGTGAAGGTTAAGCTTCATATTCGCAGATGCAAATCAAGGCAAGGTGCTTCGATATATACTGAAGCTTCTTTTTTTGGGGTCACTGCGTGCATTTAAAAACGACAGATTTGATGTGCTGAGTGCCAAAATGCTGAAAACATTAAATCAACTCATTGCTATCCCAATTAATTACTTGCAGATGTTTGTATCGTTTACAAATCTAAACGAAGCGAAATAGGATTTTTCTATTTGTATCATTTCTGCCAGATGTACCCAGTTTCACTTCATCGTCGGATTAACATAATTTTTGTGCATTTTCGTAAATTTTACCAAGATCGACGTACATTACCATAAACTACCGTAGATCAAAGTTGTCCTGAGATTATTGATTATTTCGTTGATTATTTATTATTGAAGTTGATTTTTTTGCAGCAACTTTCGGGGATTTCTGGCCTACAATTTTTACAGTAAACAGATTTGATTTGTCTCCGCGTTTGGGACATCTTACAAAACAAACACCACGTATTTTACTACAAAATACATCTTTTTTAGATATATATATTCATCGTATAAAATACAAGCGCCTCGTATGGGAAAATTATTTTATTTTAAGATTTTGCGTGTAACATTTTATGAATAGTTTTCTTTACATTCGTTTCGACATTTTGGACTTATCTTATGTCCACTGGTTTTGTATATACTTTGTTTTGTCAATATTTTTATATATTTTCTGCAGCATCGAAGTTAGTCAATAAATAAGCACAATTTTAACGTGTGGTGTTCGATACGTGAAATTAAATGGGCATATCACAGGTACTCCTCATCACTACATTTTTTTGGGGCTCCTCGTGATTCTCGATGTTTCAAGTTTGCTGAAAAGTACATTTTTCTACAGTGTTACACTGAATAATGGTAGAAATACATTAAATAATTGAGCCAAGCTGCATTTTGTGAAAGTTTGAGTGTCAAAAGTTGTGATCAATATATATATAACTATAAATTACGAAGAATCGGATACAGTTTTAATTTAATTGTAAGTTCACATCCCCCAGACGCAAAATCATAGTCACTTTGCTTCCGTATGAACGGGAAAGTGTACAGGGTTAGAAAAATTTAGAGGTGTCACCGCATTTTTCTTTGGAATAAAATCTATGTAGAGCAAGCAAAGGTTCCAGGAATTTTATTTGCGTGCTATAACAGTGGACTACAACGTCAGGAAGGTCAGACCTAGATCCGTTTTGCTATGGAAATCTGGATGCAGTAAACACTTTTCACTAGCGAGGGAGTCTGAGGTGATACCTAAATTATACTGCGCAAAATTCGGTCAATACATGCATAGTCTACAAATTTTTTAAAAAAATTATATGATACGATGAAAAATTATGCTGACTTATAATACCGAAGGGTTGATGTTTCATTTTCATATGTATGAAAAGACTTGGTGTTATAGTGAAGGGTATCACATCCATTTCATACCCCACAGTATATATTTTCCTGAGGCAAATCGATAACTTTGTTGGTGTTGACTGATTTTCCCCCCTATTTTGTGTGCGGAACTGTATTTACCAAATAGAAAATATTTTGCAAAAGTGATAATATAATAGATAGGTAATTTCCAAGCAGAAATGTTTATGGTATGATTTCAATAAATGTATTATGATATATGAATGATGTTCTGTTCAAAAGACCGTTACTTTTGATATGTGTAAGCGCATGATGTGTTACAAAACTGTGATTGTCGTCATATTGAGTTTTACTTTCCTTCATGATGCGTCTTATCAGAGGCGATGTTTCGACGTTAACATTACAACATTTAGTACTCTAACGTCGTGGCATAATTCTTGAGTGCTACCAGTTCAGTTCAACAAATTCTAGTTCGCAAAATAATATTAGAGTTTTTTTACCGCCTATATGGCTGTAAGGAATATTTCGTTGTTACATTCTTTGTGCCAAACGCTACTATGAAGATGCTGAGAATTTCTCATTTTAATTTCTTGGTAAAATGAGATGAATCATAAGTAAAGTATTTTTGAATAATTTGTAGTACTGGAACTCAAGGAAAAAATCTAACTGCAAAATATCTTTCACCTATGAAATAATTATCATTCGCAAAAAATAGTAATTATGCAGTAATTTATTTAAAACTTTTATTCACGAGATATAAAAAGTTAAAATTACAAATACTTGCTGAAAATTAAAATAAGATGCGTAAAGGGTTCGGAAAGATGATTGAGATATTTATATTGATACATTTTGTATCTGTAAAATTATATGCGATTAGAACTTCTAAATATGTTTTTGCTATAAACACCTTATCTGACATGAACACATGAACTTCTTGGTCATACAAACAATGGAAAACTATTGAAAATTTCAGCTTGCATTGAGAAGCAGGAGCACAAGGTAGACACATATGTATGTGTATGAACTAATAAAAAGTTAAAATGCCCCTATTTGTATTTCAACGATGGATTCTGCCGGTGGGTGTTTATCATCCATAAAATCGTATTTTGAAATTTTTGGTATGATGCAAACTGTCATAGATATACACCGAATGAGTTTGATAATATCAGAGAAACAACAAAAATCAGGTAATACTCATACAACATCAAGCATCCAGTTGGAAAACTATACACAGAGCTCTAAAAAAAGCATACCTTTGACCCAATAAAATGAAACGGTATGGTTTTTAAAGTTATTTGGGTAACTTCACGATTTAATAGTATTGTTTTAGTGGAGACACCGTACCATCATGGTTAGGAAGATATCTTTTATCTCTCTTTCTCAAGTTTATCGTATTGAGCCACCAACCTCCATTGGCTTGTAAGGAACACGTGTCATGATTTGAAAGTTGGATTAAATAGCCAGTCTGTCAGCCTACTTGATCCTTGCATCACAAACAGAGAAAATTCGAGGGCTGCGTGGGAATTCGAACCCTTGAACCAGGTACCTATTCCAGAAACACAGGTCACTTGACCCTTTGCTACAGAGTATTATAGCTACATGGCTGTAACAACGCGACACTTCTGTACTATTCCAGAAAAACTCTTAGAGAGGAGTAAACAATTTTTAGACTTGGAGAGAACCGATTTTGCAAAAGTTGCAGTTGTTGATGATGGTGAAAACGGCATGAATGTTCAATTATTTGTTGTTATTTCTCTTAATAATTTCAAACTGTTATTCATATTTTTGGTTAATTTTTCTGTAATATTAACTTATCAAAGATTATGGTGAATGACAGTGTTACTTCCAGTTTTTTTGTAATTAACATCATTGCATCAGAAGTATGAAGCACGAAACTTTCTGGCTACACTTCAGCTGCATCTTTTTTGACTCTGTTTTGGGCTCCGTGTATACAAAAATAAGCTCCCCTATGATACTATCCATCAAATATACTACTTGATGATAATAATGAAGCCCGAATAACTAAGGTAAATATTTCAAATATAAGATTTTACGGAAATAAATGTTTTTTTCATTCATTCTTTGTAACAGCTACTTGACTAGTTTCTGTTTCTAGGCTGCAGGGTACCAGATTTGCCTTTTTTAAATTGTCAATTCTGGCCTTTTTTAAAGAATTTAACCATGGAATTTGACGTTTGGCCATTTTATTATTTAGACCTTATTTTAAACCTTAAACTTAACTACATCAAAAGCCTAAGACACTAGCACTAACAACGTCGATATCAAAAAATTATTTTTCACAATACTAGATCACTAAAATAATGAAAATACGGTGGTATTATGTTATTGAAGGGGGTATGGATTACTATTTGTTTCCTTAAATTAAGATTATTTGGGCATGTTTTGATTTATTATTTAGAAAAAATGTGAATTTGGCCTTTTTTCAGTCCAAATTTAGCCATATAGAGCATCCAGTATCTGGCAAATGGCACGTCACTAGCAAGTGGCAACCCAGGTAGGTTGATTAAGTTAAGTCAGTTATGGGCCGGTGGCCGATGTGATAGCATGTTTATATATATATATATGTGTATGTGTGGATGATTTGTGAATATAACTCTGGAGTTGGCTTAGCACGTTAGATGATCGTTTAAATCTGTCTATACCAGTCATTAAAATTTATTAAACTTAGTCATTAATTAAAATGTCGTCTAATTTTTATCATCCTAATTGTCAGTTGTACTGAATTAAGGAACACTTCTTTACCTATAGATCTAGTTTAATTGTAAATTCAGTGAATAGTTTTATACATAAACTATCTTATTAATTTCATGATTGGAAATGCAAATTATTTGATCATGCATTTTTAAAACTTGGGGATTCTGCAAAATATAATTTGAACCTTGTTTTTCTTTCTTTCCTGTCTGTGTTTTTTATACACTTGCCCTATCCTGTAAACTCATTTGGAGGTGTTTTATTGTTACCAAGATCTAGAAAACTTGAATACTGAGAGATGTAAGAAATTCAATTTATGTGAAAATATTATTTCAAGAAGATAAGTTCATAGTATTTAAAAAATTCAAATTATAGTCACTGAAATTCAAGTACAAATGAATTAAAGAAACCATACTAATTGCTGTATGGGTAGTGTAAATTATTTAATATTAAATAGTTAAGTAGGAAGAGATTCTAAAATGCATACAGTGTAAAGAGATTGTGTAATACAGAGAATTAATAATAATAATGCAAAGAATTATTTTCTAGGAGTAAAGCATCTCAGGTGTGGCATACTGGTAAGAGGACTATTTTTCTGCTCTGTTGCTGAGTTTTTGCTCTACTAATGTCCAAAACTAAGAGAAGTGATCAATAAAACTATAATATATGTAAGAAATGATAGGAAAAAGGCCAATTTGTTTCTAAGGTATTTTGGGGCTGACAATTGTTTTGACAAATTAATGGCATTCATTACATGCTGTAAGATTGTAACTTAATCAAAATTAATTTTTCTATATGGAAGCATATATAAAACCAGGAAAATATACATTATATTATGCTCTAATAGAAGAATACACAGAATTATATGCTCATTGTACTAAGCTGTTCATAATGCATTAAGAAAAACCAGTCTTTTAGGAGCTGACTTGGATATCATATAAAAATTTGTCCAACTAAAAGAGTAAGAAGGGAGGCATAAATTTACAAATTATTTTCCTATAATTATTGCTTCTCAGCATGAGGAGGGTGTATACATTTTCAGCAATAGTTTCAGACCTCATAATGAGATCAAAAAGGCCATGCCAGTTTATTTTCCTCTGTAAAGAGTGAGTGCATATTCCTGACTGTAGAGTTTAGGTGCACAGTCTAACAATCATACAAATAAGGAACAACTTCCAACAAAATCTTGGTAATGCATTTGTATTTATTGCTGTATTTTGGAAAAATTGTAATATTTTTTTCTACCGTTTTTTTAGGCTTTTATACCAATTGGTATTGAATGTTTAAGCTTATCTAATTTTTTTTGTCTAAGTAATGTTACCCTATTATACCACTAACATGTTCCCTATTATACCACTAACATGTTCCTTATTATACCTCTAACATATAGTTGTGTATGCTCAGTAGAGCAGTGTATTTCCTTTAATTCTTAGTCTGTGCTAAGAAGCAACAATGTTATTTTCTGAAAATTTTGATGACTACCTAACATTCAAATTTGTTATATAATTAATACGACTTTAACTTGTAGATGACTGTTATGTAGAAGTTGGCAAACTCTGCTCATGGCATTTGAAAAATTTCATGAGATATTTTTCATTCTTCTCTTATAAATTTACAAGTTTCAATTTCTCTCACTTCAGTTCAATTCAGTACATTCTTCTCTTATAAATTTACAAGTTTCAATTTCTCTCACTTTAGTTCAATTCAGTACATTCTTCATTCTTCTCTTATAAATTTACAAGTTTCAATTTCTCTCACTTTAGTT